>LGSM01000099.1:0-85698 GCA_001314345.1 Phytophthora multivora | reverse complement strand
ACGTGTGCACGGAGGGAACGTCCAACTTCGGAGGAAGCACCACACAGCAGAGCTCTACTAGCCAGACTACGGGTAGTCAGAGTTCTACCAGTGAGAGTACGCAGACTCAATCGACTTCGGCTCCTACTGCTACGACAGCTACACCGCGCGCTATCGATTCTACCGGTAGTTCAGCTACTCAGAATGAGGTGAGCACGTACTTCAACACGTTGAACTCTGGTAGTTCTAGCAACGGAACTAGCTACCAGGCAGGGAAAGTGGCGGCAGCGGATGAATCTGGAAGTGGTGTAGCCATCTTGCAAGCGAGTGAAGCTGGCGTGGAGAAAACCTCCAGCACGCAGACGGATGACGCGAATTCGGACGATACCAAGCAGGTGACGACGAAATCGGAGGATTCTTCTTCCGGGACGAGCCCCGTCTTCATTGCGTTGGTAGTTTTGGCTGTTGTGGGTGGGATCGCTCTGGCTGCTGTCGCCTACAGAGTGAAGAAGAAGAACATGAACGACAAGAACGTCGACCGGAATGAAGCCATGAACCGCTCGTTCGACACATTCAGCTCTCCAGTGCGTATCAATGAGACTATCGCCAAGATCTGAGTTCTAAAAAGTGTTATTGTAGTGAAGTGTAGTGTCAAAGGTTTTTTTTTAAATACATGTAAAAAAAAAACTTACAGGCAGTGGATATTATCCACCTGCCTTGTATTTTGTCCGACGATAGTGATCATAGTGACGTCCGGTTCTCGCTTCACTCTCCTGCTACTGCGCGTTCTCTTCATCCTGCAGTTGGAGATCGACCGGACTCGTGGCTGGTACGGGACGCTCACTACGCGATCTCGAGGCGCTAGGAGCTGGGACGCGACATCTGCCAGTGTCTGCATGATCGCGTAGTCCGCAGTGGAGATATTCGGGTGCGGGACTCGGTCTGAAGTACACAGGGAAGCGACAATGGAGCCATCCGGCGCTCGGATCGGAAATCCAAAGTAGAACTGGATCCCGTGGTCGCGTACTACCGGCAGTTGGGCGAAGCGTAGATCGCACTGCGCGTTCTTGATCACCAGCGGTTTATCCACGTACACAGTGTGGGAGCACATACTCTCGGTTCTCGGGGCTTGGAGGCCGAAGTTTCGAGGCGGAAACGTCCCAACCGAGTGGAATCGACTGCCGTCTATTAGAGATACAAAGCCGATGGGACAGTTGAGGCGCTGTGCTGCCACTTGAGCCAGTAAATCCAACGTAGAATGGTCGTACTCGGGCTCCAGAACGCCGGACGCTTGGATGTGGTGCAGACGACGAGCTTCTCTTACTGGAGACGGCATTGGAGGCAGTGGATGACCTTCGTACGTCGTTTTATAGGCGTCGAAAGTGTAGCGGTAGTCCCGTACTAACTCTGCGGTTTTTAAACTACTCGGCGGGAATTTGTGCTGAGAATCACGAAGCGTTTGATTCACGTATCGCTCCAGTTGAGTATGCGCGCTCTCTTTCTTTGTTGGAGTCGTTTCCAGTAGAATTCTACCCAGTTCTACCACACTTTCGTAGCGTTCCGCCTCTGAAGCTCCGAACGCTCGGGACCATTCGGAACTGCGTCGTACTGGAACAACCGTCGGTCCGAGAGCTGCGATAATATCTTCATCTGCAAACGTACACGAGTCCACGCGTACTACGCAGTGTAAACACACGCGGTTCTTCCGCACTTGTCCGACTCGCGCTTCTACCTCGTAGAGTTGCGAACACTCGCCACAGGCCAAATGTCCGCAGATCTGGCAGTAGAATTCCTTTCGGAACAAAGAGAAGCGTCTCACGCAGATCTGACACGTAGTACGAAGCGTAGAACCCTCCTCTGGGGGTTGGAAGTAGATGAACGACTGGAACCCGAAGCGACGACGGCCGATCACGCGCTCAAACTCCTTCAGTTGGCCGGAAAGTAACGCCAGAACGTGCTTGGACTCGGGATTAACGATATTCGGTCCTCTTTGCTCATAAAGTTCGGGGGAAGTTCGACTTCTAGGTCGTCCATTGCCATCCAGAGCCGCTGAGCTCTCCAAACGGGGAGAAGCCACGTACGCGTGCACGAAAATCCTCGTCATTCTTCTTTCCCTTCCGTCTCCGGTCTCTGACGTCTTGGAATCAATGTCATAAGCGATTCCAAGATGATCCACATCTCGTCGAAGTGCTGAGCGATAGTCTCGAGGGATAATCTGGTCGTGAATCCGCTTCGGAAGTGTCTTCAGTACATGAACAGCACGGTCCGCGCCACTATAGCGATGGGTGAGGGACGCAAAGCACAACCTTTGAGTACTTGGATGTTCCGGATGACACAAGTGACTGGGGGTTAATAGAAGCTCCCAACTGGGCCTTACAGTGGCCATTTGCACGCCCAGAAGCGCTTGAGAGCTGCTTCCATCAGACACCAATCGACACTGTTCACTGTACAAAAGCTCTCCCGCTTCGAACCTTTTCCCACTCAACGCCTGCATCGTAGCCTCATAGTCACTGGACTTGTGACTCACCAGGACGTTCAGCACCTCGTTTAAATGGCATTTGAGCGTCGTAGACGCTGCCAACGCGTAAGTCACGTCCGTTCCGTCCACTGCCCCGTCGTTCGGCGACATCCCGACCAATTCGAACGTCTTCACCTTGGCGTGGGCACTGGACGTTCGTCTCCAAAGCTGCTTGTTCGTATAGGGGTTACTCCTTAACGCCGCGTGCAGCTTCGGTAGGGAATCCACTAGGTCGTCGCAGATCTGTTGTCTCGAGAACACCAGGCGTTCTCGACCGTAGATCTTGGCTAGTAACCCGGTCGGTTCGTTCTCCCTTTCACCCACAGCGATGGACCCTCGTGGTGGGTCTGTGTGGCGTCTGGAAACAGTTCTACCACGCATTTGTTAAGTGCTAGGACTTTTACGATGTGGAGCCTCAACGTTGCTCCTCTTCATTACCGTCTGGTCTCACGGCAAGGTCACACTGAGGCAAATGAACTGGTCTTACACCCGCCATACGACCATGTAAAGCACCTAGCAGGCTACTACATGAGCAACGTGAATAGGATCCGCTAAATACAGCGCGGTCGCAGTGAAACCAACGGTTCTACCAGCTTATTCTCTTTGGAGAATGCCGACGTTGACGCCAAGACGACCAGCGTCGGCTGTTGTGGTTGTAAAGAGGCCTGAAGCAAGTCGAGATCACCAGGATGGACATCCGAGCCAACGGTTAGAGGACCACATGGACAGTTTCCCCTTGGTGCCACTGCCTGTGATCGCTCAGTTAGGGATAAAGGACCTCGAGACGATCGAACGGGGTTTAAATGAACTGCTGGGGACGTTGAACCCCCGTGAAAGCGACCAACAACTCGGTCGATATGCTGCGCGACAGATGGCGGAGGTGCAGCGCCATTTAACCCAGCAGAGAGCTCAGGAACGGGTTTTTCAGATGTTACGAGGGGATTTGGCGGTGGATTTAAAGCCGATGGAAAACTCGTTGAGGAAGAGCTCGTCCGTCGCGACTATCAAGATAAAGAACCAGACGAGCGAGAGGGAAAACGAAGCTGCCGAGGCCAGTTTGCGCTGGAAGAGCAAGAAAGCGGGTGTGGAGATGGCTCGAGCGATGGTGCAGAAGAAGAAAACTTCCGTTTCTACTGCGAATTTTGTGGTTTCGGCTGGAGATAATGCGAGGAAGAGAAGGAGACCGCGTAAGAGAAGTCCTGAAGAAGAAGCGGCGCTCCGAGCGCAGCGACTGGAACGAGAACGGGAGAATCGACGACTAGCGGCGATTCAACGGTTGCAGGCGCGACGGGAGCTGCAAGCGAAGAAGAAGAAGAAAGAGATGAAGAAATGTGAGGAAGAGAAGGAACGAGAGAGCGACAGTGACATGAGCGACGTCAGCAATTGTTCCGAAAGTGACGAGGCCAATGAAAAGGCGATTCTGGCGCTAGAAGTTCAGATCGAGGCAGTGGATGGGGTAGAGGACAGTCCGAGGACGGAGAGAAGCGAAAGTGATGACGACGATGCTAGTAAAGGAGATGAAGAAGGACCCGAAGTGGAGCAATCAGGATCTGAGTCTGGTTTTGAAATTTCAGGAACCGAGAAACAAGAACCAGAAAACTCAATTTTCGAGATTGACAAACAAGAAATACCTCTTTCGCATTTGGTAGAGACCAATTTTCAGGAAGTGGATAAAGCTGCAAACCAGCAGAATGAGCAAGAAGAGGTTTCTGGCCTAGATCTGGAGACTTTTATTGCATCAAGAGCTGCAGCAAAGCTACAACAGCTACAAGCAGAGAAAGAATCTCGAGAGAAAGAGGTAAAGGCTGCTCCGGAACCAATTCCAGACGAACCCTACACAATTTTATCCAAACCCGAAGTGAATTTTCCAATTTCACCGTGCGAAGAGTGCGAAAACACTGAAAGCGTCGCAGATACTTCAACTATTGACACTACCGCGTCTATCAGTAGCAACGAACCAACAGATGCAAAGCCATTCGAGTCCACCCTACAGGATAAACAATCTTGGATAGAGGAAGTTCGACGGAGTGCTGAAGAGTTAAGAGCCAAGTCTCCAGACCGTGTCGAGTCAGCACTTAGTCTACCTCGTTCTCCTCGTGCTGAGTGCAAGGATTACCGGTTCTACTTCAATAATTTCCACTGCATCCTGACGTCCGTTTTCGAGCAGAGTCGAAGTAGTCCGTCCACTTCCTCTTCCTCTTCGCTCTACCATCGTCCAGTAGCTTCTACGGGAGAACACACAATGCGACTACAGCAGAAACTCTACGAGAGCTGGCAGAGTATCATGCAGGACTACGCAACCGTTTTTGGACCGAAGATCGTAGCTCCGGAAGGAATAGTACCTTTGGCTGCTGCTAAACCGTGGGCCCCACACTATCGAATCAATTCTACAGCTCGGAAAGAGGTTTCGGAGATCGTAACGGAGGCTTTACAGCGCTTAGGAGGGAGCTGGGAGGATCATCCATCCGGACTTGGACTGAAAACAACGTGGAATTTACTGTGGACTTGGAGTAAACCCCGTGTCGAGCGTCAGACGCTTCTAGTGTGGCAGAAAGTGAACCATTTCCAGCACGCTAAAGCTCTGACCCGTAAAGATTGTCTAAAGAAGCAGATTGGCAAATATCTGAATGCTGGCGGACGTTTACGACAGGCGTTTGATATTATCCCGCCTACTTTTATATTACCGAAAGAATACGTGGCTTTTGTCCAAGCTTTTCAGGACCGCAGTGAGCACTTGAAGCGTAGTGGGTACTCGGAAAGGAAGAACATCTGGATCATGAAACCTGTTGCGCTCTCTCGTGGCCGTGGGATCTCGTTGGTAAATGACCTGAGTCAGGTAATTTACGGAGAGCAAGTGGTTATTCAGGAGTATATCGCCAATCCTCGGTTACTGGATGGCTTCAAGTTCGATCTGCGCCTGTACGTGCTCGTGACGTCGTTTAATCCGCTCGAAGCCTTCTTGTATGATGAAGGATTCGTTCGGCTTTGCACTCGACCGTATGAAGACGGAGATCTCAGTAATATATTCGTGCATTTAACCAACAGCAGCATCCAGAAAGATAACGAAGAAGCGATCGCTGGCAGTGCGAACCCAATTGCGAGTGCTAATACGGAAGAAACAGCTCAAAAAGACGCTGGAGGCACGAAAACGACCTTGGCGTATCTCTGGAGAAGACTCGCAGCAGAAGGAGTCGATGTGGAGCAAGTGAAACGAAACATTGAAGAAGTCGTACTTAAGGCGCTTCTCTGCGGTGAGGACCAGATTCCTTTCCAAGTGAACAGCTTCGACCTCCTTGGCTATGATATCTTACTAGACGCTGACTTACGTCCATGGCTCATTGAGATCAACTCGTCTCCGTCCATGGCTCGCGACCATGACCTCGACTACCAAGTGAAGGACGCCATGATGCTGGACACGCTTCGAATAGTAAACCCTCTGCACTTTGACCGAGCCAAATTGGCTGAGGTTATTGCACGACGACAACGAGACTTGGACGACGAGAAGAGACGACCACACGCACATATGCGGCACCCGCGTGAGACTGAGGACCTGGCAGTGAGACAGTTGAACGAAGATCTGACTGGTATTTTACGAGGTAATTTACCTCGCGCGTATGGAGAGTTACCGGGAAATATGGGCAACTACCGAAGGCTGTGTCCGTTTACTACAAGTTATAACCAGCTTGTGAAGCTGAAGCGGAGCTGTCTGAGTAGAAGAGCGTAAAAGCTAAAAGATGTAGCCATGTTGGTTGATTGACCAATCATATCGAGTTATTGGACCAGCTTCAACTTCAGTTTTAGGTTTTAAAGTTGCTTCAGATCTCAGAATCTGAATGGCAATTGGTGGTGCTGCTTGAATGGCGTCTGTGTCGAACGTCCAGGCGGTGTTAAATTTGCGCACAATCAGACCGACATTCACTGGAGGCACTGCTTATGTCTGAATGCATGCCGGTCTTGCATTCACTGCGACAAAAGGGCCACGTGGACCTCGGCGGTCGAGGCGAACACGAATCTTCGCCGCAGCAAACACGTTCTTGTGATTGGCTGCCATTCGCCGCAACGCACCGGGACGTCAAACGACAGCTTGCATGCGGGTCTGTTGCATTCGCATTCAGCTACGAGACAGGACGACTGACGCCGACGCAAGACCGACATGAAACGTTGATTGGCGCGAGGCCTTCTAGAATGACCGCGGGGCCCAACATGGCACAGATTTCCAGAGCTGTCACTTTTAAATTTACCATCAAGACCATGTCGAGCGTCCAGCAGTCTGAAGAAACCCCGCTGTCCTCCAATGTGGTGGTTGGAAGCCTCGCTCCATTGCAACCAGTGGACTTAATGCCCGAGAGATACTCGCGTCACATGAAAATCCTGACGAAACTCAAGCAGATCCGCCAGGTGCAAGTCTCCCGAGGTCCTGGCAACAGTTACATTATCGACGTGTTCACTACGTCGCAGTCCACGACTCGTATCCCTACGAGCTTAACGGCTGCGGACTCGGCTTTATATGCTGCTAAAGGACAACAGCTCACGTCACTCTTTCGTCGATCCGATGTCCACGTTGAGAAGCTCTTCACGGACTTTGTGAAGCTACGCGACGAGCTGTACGACGCCTGCCACACTGGCCCCCACCTGTACATGAACTGCAGGTTTTGCAGTGAAGTGACCCGCTATCTGCTCTTCGGAGCTGTTCTACCTGGCGCTTTATTGACTTGGATGCTGCCACAGCGTCAGCGAGTGAAAGCAGTGCAGCGATTCGTCGAATCCCTTCTTCAACTCGCTGTCTCGTGTCCGGTCATTGACTCGGAAGCTTGCACGTGCCAGGAGAAGCTCCCACGGCAACTCTACAAGTTCCTCTTTGAGGCTTGAAGACTCCCGTTAAAGCTACTTTAGCACACGCAAGACACTTATCTATTCTTACTTTAGACATCATTTCAAATAAGATACATAATTCTTGACATTTTGCCGCTGCAAAGCACCGGACCATTCGCATTCAGCGCGCATTCAGTTACGAGACGAGCCAGTTGAAGGTCGTGCAGGACCGGAATGCGACGTTGATTGGCCGCTGCACCTTACGCCTTGAGTTCTCTCTGCATTCACTCTTGAAACTACTCCAAAGCCCACAGATCCAGAGGCCATGGCGAGCGTTCTTCAACCTTCCAGCACTGTCGTCGTGGGTCTCGCAAGACTCACGCCCATGAACTTAATGCCCGAACGGTATTCGCGCCACATGCAGACCGTGACGAAGCTCAAGCAGATCCGCCGTGCGCTGGTGTCCTCTGCGGACGGCAGCTACACCGTCGACGTGTACACTCCGTCGCACGCCACTTCTCGCATTCCGACGAGCTTTAAAGCTGCAACGAAGGGGCAACACTTGGACGCACACATGGACAAGAAGTACAGCGACTTCATGCGTCTCCGAGACGAACTGTACCAGACCTGCAAGGAATCGCACTCTACCGTGGACTGCCAGTTTTGCAGTGAGGTAGCTCATACGTTGCTCCTCGGAGCTGTGCTCCCAGGCTCAGTCATGAGTCTGGTGCTCTCACAGCACCAGCAAACGAAGGCCATCCAAAGATTCGTCGACTCGCTGCTGCAACTGGCGGCTTCCTGCCCCATCATCGATTCGGACGCGTGTCCGTGCCAAAAGCAGCTCCCGCAGCAACTCTTAACGTTCCTCTTTGGGGAGTCTGATCCAGTGGCGTGAAGGCGGAGTCCTTGGCAAGAGATCCCATCTATCTATTCCTTACTTATTATCGCGCAAGACCTACTACAAGTAGCTCTGTTCGAGCACCTGCTTTCTCCTGAGCCAAGGCCTCAACGCTTCTCGACGAGCCTTGAAGACGACCTAAATAAATGTTAAATGACAAGTATCTCATTGAACTCGAACGATATTGGAATGCTGTGGTTTCGTTCACCGTGACAACGTTTTGCAGTGCCAACTATCATCAACATACAGCACGTAATTGCAACAGAATTGCCTTTATTCACTGGCCAGGTCACAAGAATGGCAGCTTTACCGGCAAATCTGAATTGTGAATACGTTGAGAAGACTATGGAGTTGTTCCTAACAAGTCCAAATCAATACAAACAACACATTTTGGTGCAGCATTTCGGTAAATTCGGTGGAAGACTCCTCGAAGGTGGGCTTTTACGAATAGACATTTGACACGGAATGCAGGAAAAGTCGGTAGAGCTCCAAAGGAGTAACCTACATCACCAAAGCGCGTCTCAACTGGTGTGTACCCTGGGCGCTCCAAGTACTGAAGTACTTTGAAGTAGTCTTGTAGCATCGACATCAGAAACCGAGTAACTTAGATGTTCGGCTACAACAAATGACCCCCATGACAATCCATTGGCGTTGAGTGCACCACTGTTCACGAGGCGTTGATGCTCAGCAAGCATGAATGTTTGTAAGCCACCCAACGCAATCAGTTGTCGGGCTTGGCCGTCGAGAAGAGTTTCGTTCCTTCAAGCAAATAATTTATACGAGTTAAATCCGAGCGGGTGCTTCGCCTCCCACTCGCTCTTGTCAGTCTCTACTCGCAAGATATCGAGCGAAAAGCACCACATTCGGGGGTATCTGTTGCTTGGCGAGCTTTTTCATTTCATGCCTTGGAGCCGCCAGTCGCTAACTTAACATTCGCTCGTCCTTCTCACTCACTCACTCTCTCTCTCTCTTCTCACCAGAGCCTCCAGCTCTTCGTCTCAGCCTCTGCTAGTGTGAGGCATAATACTATACTCCAACTACTCTCTCACATCATCAACGGACAGTGCTCCGTCGGTGTAGGGAGCCTCCTGTTCACTCTGGCCAGACTCGGCCCTTGAGCGAAGAAATCTGAGCGTTTCTGCTCTCGAGCTGCTGTCAAGTCCGTCGCCTTCTGCCGGCGCAGCATCGGACAGGGCGGCGGCGGCCCAAGACTGCCGAAATCGAAGCTGTCCACGTTTTTCTCCTGTGCAATAGCCTTGTCCTGGTCGCTTCGACAAATTCCGCAAAATTCGCCCTTCAACCGCAAGCACTCGCCACAACATCGTCCTGTCTCTGCACTGTATTCCCTGACGCCTTCTCCTGGCTCCTGTAGCATCGTTTGGGCCCTCGTTCGGTCCAGCGGGACGACCTCCCCCGGACTTGAAAAGAAGCAGCTAAATCAGTCAAGAAAGTACTTTTTCAGCCGAAATTCGACGCCTTTCAGACTCTCCGCTCCGCTGCTGAGCCTGCCCCTGATGCTGTTTAGCTTTCGTCCTGCGTCGTCGTAGCGCTGTGCCCCTGTTGCCTCCTCTTCCCTGCCTCTTCTTGCGTGATGTCGCCGCTGTTGCGAAGTGCCAGCGCCGTTTAGTTTAGAGAAATGAAAAACCTCGAGACACAAGTTGGAAAAACCTCGAGACGGATTACCATCATTCCGAGCCCGGTAAAGCTGTTTGATTGGTTTACACAGGATATAGCCATGCATACTAAAGCTGAGTTGTTTACAAAGGTTTGAGAGTGTTGTGGGGGGGGTCTTGGGCATCGAACGGATATCAAGAGCGACGCGAATATGCTGCAGTCTGCTGGATAGCTAAGACTTTAGCTCTTTGCAATTGGTGTCCCAGTGAAAGATAACCTGAAATTTGATTGGTCACATGGAGAGTTCCGAATATCCACTCACACTGTATGCTTTTTTGTTGGAGGGGGCTATCAAAAGAATTATTGTGCTTTGCACGTATTGTGGCTAAACCATTGTGTAATTCGTTGTTTTAGCAAATCTCAAAGATGAAGTCTACGTTGAGTTAGCACGAGCTGTCTTCGAATTAACATTGAATAGCGACCTAAGGAGAAGAGTTAGGATTGAGTTGCGCCCCTTTTCGTTGAAAGGCTGTAGTAAAAGTGACAAACCAACGCCCTAAAAACTCTAACTTCCNCTGCTGAATATATCAAGTTCGTCAAAGGGTTCGTAGAGGAACATCCCTGTTTCTATATCGAGGAGCTCCAAGAAGCTCTCAAGGTAACGTTTCCTACGATATCCTGGCGTTGAATAAACCTTTATTTAGCGTTGAGTTACGCCCCACTTCAGGAGCAACTCATAGGATTTGTCGTTGATTTAGAGGCCCTATTCGTATGCCAGAATTTGTGTAAAGCACAATAATTTATTCGCTTTTTCAGCAATTCACTGTACTTTTTTAAAATAAATGTGATATCTTGCATTTTCTGTGAAACATAAATATCTGTGAACTCAAATGTTAGGAAATGCATGTGTTCGAGAGAGCAGGCAAGACTACCAGTAAAACATTCTATTTCTAACGAAATGTATTAATAAGTTACATCTACTGACTTCTTCTTCTCACTACACTGCCAAGCTCCGTTTGTTACACTCTCAAGTGCCACACAGGCGACAAGGACGACCGCAAGGGCATTGCTTACATCGACTTTACCACTAATTTGGGGAGATTCCGTCTCGGGTGGAACTTCCACAAACGATGTCGGAACGGAGACAGCCGAAAAAGGCTACTAGTACCAGCTTGGTGGGTCCTCTATAAATCGAGTAACGAGATGGATTCAGTGGCTGCAATTTGGGCCCCTCTCGAGCCTAAACGTCTACAAATACGTAGTTTTAGTTTTAAAGAAATAAATCGAAGGCTTCACTGGTATATCCACGATAGTTATAACAGCTGAGAGTTGCAATATGCGTAGGTTTATCGACCGCAACACACGTTGCATCATTGGTCGCTACTTTGTACGTTTCACCGTGGCTTGTTGAGCTTGTAAAAGTCCTTGTACTTGTACCAGACCTGGGCGTTTGGATTCTGCATCCACGTGGCTTTCTCCATTTTGAGCGCCTTCCAAACCTCCGCCGGTTTCTTGCCCTCTCGCAGCCACTGCTTGAACTGAGCAGTTTGGAACTGAGTCGCCACTTTCTCCGTCTTGGGCACAAGACGCGCAGATTCCAGCGTTTTCGCCAGTGGAATATCTCCGTAGAATTTCGTGAACGTTTTGACCATTGTCGTCCCCTTCCCACGGTGTTTCGCGTTGAATTGACCCAAGAAGGAGATCCACGTTATCAAACTAGGGCTGGTAAGCAGATTATTGAGGTCGCTATCCAGCTTTAGCAGCCTGAAAACGTCGTCCGAAGAGTAATGAGTGAGCCACTGCTTGAATTGGGCAGACTGCAGTTCTGTAGCCATTTTCTCCGTTGTAGCCATCTTCTTCGCAGCCTCCAGCACCTTGGCCAGCTCGTCATCTCCGAAAAACCTGGTCAATATCTGAATGGTGGAAACATCTTGTCCAGGATTTTTCGTGTTATATCTCGCCACGTATTTTATCCAAGTCTCAAGATTTGGGCTAGCCAGAAGTTTATCGACTCCATCGTCAAGCTTAAGCATCTTGAAGTATTCTTCGGGGGAAAGTGTCTGCTTCGGCCTGTTCTTGGCCACTGCAGTCTCCAACTGAACTCGGATAATCCTCATCCGTTTGATCTCCGGTTTGGCGTCGAGGAAAATCTTGGATAAAACCTCGTCGCTGTAGTGATTTTTCAGCACTGACGCCATCAGCGACCTGGAATCAGCTTGCATGGACACATACTTGTACCAGGAATTCAACTGGGGCGTCGTCAAGAGGTCGTCACCAGCCTTGTCGAGTTTCAGCAGCACGAAAACGTCATCGGCAGATTTTCCTGCTGCTCGCCAGCCTTGTCTCTGCTGCAGGGATAAAGTTGTACCCATTTTCCTCTCGGATTTAACCATCGAGCCCATCGCCACTTCCAGGGCTTTAGCCAACTCCAAGTCGCCGTAGTTTTGCGAGAGGATCCCAGCCATTGTCACTTTGGCGTTAGGGTTTTTCTTGTTGAAAATATTCACGAAAGTAGTCCACGTATTGAACTTGCGACTGCCCAGCAGCTTTTCCAGGCCTCCGTCGAGCTTCAGCTGCTTGAAAACGTCCTGCGCCGACTGTTTCCTCCAGAGCCAATAGCGCGCTCTCACCTTATCAGAGATCTTTAACCCCATGGTCTTGACCCAATCCGCGAACAGGGAGACTTTGGGGGGAGGAGGGAGCGCTCGTTCTTCATCTCTAGAGGAAAATCCATCGCGTAGAAGCCTCAATTGTGCGTGCGACTTGGATACCGAAGCCTTAGAGGCTGTAGGCTGCGAGATGGCCCCGACATTTACCAGTAGAAAGGTTGCAAGGAGCAGAATGAGGGGGGAGAACCGCATGACCCACCACCAATCAATTCGAGATTCGATTCTGGGACTGAAGCAGGATTTAATTGCCCCTGAATGATCTTTATTTCACACGCAGGTCTTCGTTTTCTGTACCATTTCAAAGTGGCGGCCACAGAGAACCGTCACACGACTGGCTAGGGATCTGCCACCTAAAGTCGCTCACTGCCGGCAACTCGCGCGTTCTACAGTAGGGACAACCTACCACGTCATGTAGAACACCACAGATCCAGATCCCCGCTACCGTACATACATAATATTATGTTGCCGGTACAAGTTCGCGGGGGTTAATAACTACTGTGACATTTAAATTAGTAATAGCGGTTAGAAGTTCTAACACCAAAGCCTGAGATAATCTTTGGGATTGTCGTCTCCAACATACAGTTTTTTTTCCGTTCGTACGCTCGGTACAGGTACTGGTACCTTGTGTTTTATGACGTTGCGAAATTAGAGACAAAGCTCCCTACCTACTTGTCTTACAGCCTGTAAGCCTGTAAGTTACAGGAGGCGCCCCTTGTGGCAGCGCACCAACCACTGGTGCTGATTATGCAGTGCCGCCGTTGACGCGACGCTGTGGCGATTATGTCGATGTAGTGTTGACGCGGTCCGCGCGTCCTGCTGTCGACCAAGCTGTCGGTCGTGTCGGTCGGGCTGCAGCGTCGGCGTCGTCCTTGGTCTGATGTGTCCGTTGTCGGTTTATTACCACTCCACATGTTTGCGAGATGGTCAAGAGAACCTCCATCCTCCTCAGTGAGTCCCCACCCAGGGATTAAACTTGACTTTGACGGGAATCACTTTTCAAAATCATTTCCAAAGTGTCATGCGTCTCGCGTACCCTGTCATTCTGGTAATTTTCCTTCTCTCCAGTGCCAATGGACCAGCAACTGCACTGCGATCTCTCACTTCCAACGCCCATGAACTCCCAAGACTGCTTCGAAGCCAGCCGGTGATGACTACTGAGGGGGAAGAGAGAGCTGGAGGCGTCGTGGAAAAGGTCTCAAACGTCATCAAGACCACAACGGCCAAGCTCGAGCAGACGAAGGAGCTGAAGGGGTATCTCAAGCAGCAGCAGAGCGTGGACGAAGTCTTCGGACTGCTCAAACTGACCGACAAGACGGATAATATCCTGACTCACCCGAAGATCAAGGCGATGGATAAATTCATCAAAATGTTCAACAAGGAAAACCCCAACGGCCGCGTGCAGATGATCGACCTCCTTACGGCTCGACTGGGCGAAGACGTGGCGACGAGGATGATCGAAGCGGCCAGGAGCATCCCGAGCTCCAAGAAGCTGGCGGACAAGCTGCAAACCGACCAGTTCCGAGGCTTCATCGAGCGAGAAACGACCCCCGGAGCGCTGCTGTCGATCCTCAAGCTGGACGACGCGGCGAACATCGGCAATGCCAACTTCCAGGCCTTGGAGAGGTACGTGGGCGTGTACAACCACCGCTTCAAGGACAAGCAACTGGACTTCCTCGAGGTGTTCCGGAGGGCCTACGGTGGAGAGAAGAAACTGGCGAACAATCTGGTGGCGCTGCCAGACACGAACGCCAATGCCAAGGAGCTGCAGCGCGTGCTGTTCACGAAGTGGTCCAAGAAATGGACGAGGGACAGCTTCTTGACGAACGTGCTGAAGCGAAACGAGTACGACTGGTTCGACCATTCGTACGCCAACGTCTTCATCCACTACAGCAACTTCCTGGAGGATCAACGGAAGATTCGTAATGCGCTGCAGTAGTAAAATCTGTTGTGTTAGAGAATAAACTTTACTTTTTTAAACATTTAAAAAAGACGATTTTCTTATATCAAAAACACAAGAAACAATAGTATTCGGAACTTAGTTGTTATGCAGTTTGTAGAACTTCTCGTACGCTTGCAGAATATCCGCGTGCAGGTCGCTTTCCTTCCCTTTCTTGAGAATATCCTGGATCTTTTGCGGATCTTTGCCATCCCGAATCCACTGCTTGAACTGTCCCTCTTGGAGCTGCGTCGCCACTTTCTTCGTCTTCGGCACTTTCTTCGCAGCCTCGAGCATCGCCGCCAGCGGTTCGTCTCCATAGACTTTCGTAAAAATCTTGATCATTGTCGTCCCCTTCTGTGGATTCCTAGCGTTAAACTGCCCCAAAAAGGTGATCCACGTCACCAGGTTGGGGCTCGTAAGCAGTTGGTCGAGTCCAGCGTCGAGCTTGAGCACTCGGAAATATTCTTCAGGGGTTAACCCATTGGCCCGCTTGGGGTTATTCCGTGCCACCGCAGTCTCAAGCCACAACCTCACAAACCGCATACGGGGAAATTGGGGATTCGCCTCGCGGAAAATCCTGTTTAATCCTGCTTCCCCATAGTGAGCCAGCAACACCGAGGCCATCGCAGCTTCCGCCTTGTGCTTTTCACCCATGACGACGGTCACGTAGTTATACCACGTGTTCAGCTGCGGACTTACGAAGAGATCCGCGCCAGCCTTCTCCAGTTGCAGGAGGGTGAAGACCTCGTCTGCAGATTTTCCACCTCTTTTCCACCCCTGGATCTGCTCCACGCGCAGTCTTCGAGCCAATTGCGACGGACTTCGAGTGCGTTGGAGCATCACCGCCACTGGTAAATCCCCGTACGTTTTGATGAGGATGTCCGCCATGGTCACTTTCCCGTCTGGATGTTTCCTATTGACCAAGTCGACGTAAGTGGCCCATGTTTGCAGCTTCGGATTCTCCAGGATATTATCCAGTCCGCTGTCGAGCTTGAGAGTCTGGAAAACGCTCTCCACCGACTGCTTCCTCCAGAGCCAGTAACGGGCCTTGACCGTGTTTGTGACCTTCAGACCCAGAGACTTGACCCACTCCGTGAACACAAGAGTCGGGGGTCGAACAGGAAGAGCTCTCTCTTGCGTCTCGCCAGAATTCAACAGCCTTACGACGTGAACGTCGTCGTGTTTGGGCGACGACAGTGTCGCGTCGGCGTCTTGGGACAGCAGAACCGTCGCAATCAGCAGGAGGAGGAAGAGAAAGCGCATTTCTTCCGCTGGACGGGGAGCGACGAAATACGAACAGAAATGACTGGAGAAACTCGGTTTTCTGTGCGTCCAATCCCAAGAAAAGCAGCTACAGTACCGTACCGATAGCAGCAGGAGATCTGCCTGCTCTTCGAGTCGAACATTGTGTCGAAGTTCGACACAATGTCGGGCTTGATGTGACATTAAGGACATCAATGATGTCGTGAAAAGAACTGTACTGGTACTGGTATTAATTGTACAATGGATACCGTAGTTAGAAGATGAGAGGGTTCTACTAATTAAAGTGTTTAATTCTCCCTTGCATCCCGTAAAACGCAGTGTAAAAAGCCTGAATCTTCTCCTCTGTGGGCGTCACCTGCTCTGGTTTGATCCTGAACGCCTTGGAGAACATACGCTCGGGTTTAATGCGATTCGTGAACCAGAGCTGGAAGAGCTCTTGCTGCATCCTCTCCGCCACGTCCTTCGTCTGGGGCACGGTCGAGGCGCCATACAGTAGCGACGCCAGTCTTCTGTCCCCGTAGGCGTTCCGGAACGCCTCAAAAGTGGTCGTTTGCGTCGAAGGATGTCACACTTTATACTGCCTCAAATACCCCTCCCAGGCGTCCAGTACTGTGCTGCCCAATGGAAACGTAGTGGCGTCATCGAGCAGGAGAATCGAGAAGACGTGGTCTGGCGTTCGCCTCTTGTTGTTCCACACTCGGTACTGCTCGTATTGGAGGTTTCCCGCTAGTTTTCTCGTCTTGAACGACTTGGAGCGCGTCCCCAGCTGCAACATCTTGGCCACGACGTCGTCTCCGTACTTGGTCGATAGCGTCTCCACCATCGTCACGGGATTCTCAGGGCTCTTGAGGTTGAGCCAGGCGATGTATTTCTTCAGTCCATTGAGGTTTCGCTTGGACAAAAGACCTTCCACCCCGTCGTCAAGCTTCAGCAGCGCCAGCACCTCGTCCGCGGACTTCTCTTGCGCGAACCACTTGCCCAGGTTATAACGGGTTTTAACGCTTAAGAGGGAGTCGACAACGTCGTCCAGAATGGGGACGTTCACGGTCCTCTCCTCGTAGTCGCGCAGAAACCTCTTGGTTGAGGCGTCGGAGGCCAAGGAGTTACTAGCACTCACGAGAAGGAGAAAGACAGCAATAGCAATCAACTTAATACCTCGAAAACGCATGGCCCGTTGTGATGAGAAGAAAGAGCTGCCAATTGGAAAGTGAGTCAGTCCGGTCTTGCTAAAAGACTTACCAATACTAAAAGTGCCACAAGTCCGAACGTACGCTGTGTCACAGATCCGTACGGTAATCAAGAGGAACGTCCATCACTCAAGCAGTAACTTAGTACATGTATCATACACCAATTTACTACATGTACGTAAGTTCGTTCTAAATGTCGCCCAACGCACTCAAAGTCTTCTTGCCGCGCTTGTAAAAATCCTTGTACTGCCGAATAACAGCCTTCTCCCATGGCTGGACAGAGCCGCCGAAGATCTCGGCGTGGGCCTCCTTTGGCTTGATGTCTGCCTTAATCCACTCGTCGAACTGCCTCTCCTTCAGCTCCCACGCCCTGCTCTTCGTACTGGCTGACTCCAGTCCGTCTTGGAGCGCCTTGGCCACCTTCGCATCGTCGTACGACGCCAAGACGAGCTTCATCAGAGGCGTGTGCTGATTCTTGTGCTGTTTGTTGTACGCATTGAGGAAATCGGTCATTGAGTGGAGGGCGGGAGACGTCAGAAGGTCGTCCACGTTCTCGTCGAGCTTCAGCAAGGCGAAAACCTCCTTGGGGGTCTTTTTCGCAGCCATCCAGAGATCCACTTGCTCTCTACCCAGTTTCCTCGCAACGTCCTGCGTACTGGAGTACCTCGCCATCGTTTGAATGAGTTTAGCCGTTTCGTCGTCTCCGTAGCGAGCCACAATGGCCGCAGCCATGGAGACTTCATGGTCGGGGTTCTGCGCGTTGTACTTGCTCACGTACGAGGCGTACGTGTTGAAGTTCGTGGCGTCCCGGAGCTTCTCAATGCCGTCGTCGAGCTTGAGCAGTTTCAGAGCATCGTCGGCGTCTTCTCCTTTCGCAAGCCAAAGGTTCACTTTCCCCTTGGTGATCGTAGAGCTGACGGCGTTAGTGACCGTGTCGAGGCCTGGGACGTTCATTCTCTCTTCGTCTTCCGCGTCTTCGCTCTCCTCCAACGTGTCGACCGTTCTCAGCATTCTCTTCGGGGGGAAATCGTTGGCTTTGGCGACTGATTGTTTTAGTTGAGCACGCGAGGCACTGGCATTGACGAGGGCAACAGCACTGAGAAGCAGAAGGCAGTGGAGACGCATGGCTTCGGTCGGGCTTCAATTGCAAAATGGGAACTCTCTGCTGAGGTGCATCTACCGGTATCTACCCGAGGAGTGAACAGCACAAGACCTTCACAGCTTACGGGCGATGGTGTGGTCGGGACGTGCACTGTATACTAAATCCTTGGAAGGTGAGTACCCTCCAGCTTGCTCTTGTCTGAAGTTTTATTGTGCCAACATGATTTGTCATATGGTGTGTCATTCTCGCAGTTATCGTCGATAACATTGCTTTTGTATAACGATACGTTGGGTTATTGTTGGTTCTCCAGTTCCTTCTGTTCTGCAGCTTGCTGTTCGTACGGACAATGAAGTACGTACCGTAACAACAATTCATGGGTTTTGAAGCTTCCAACTCGCTCGTCGTGCTGATCTTCTGCTGAGACGAAGATAGATTCACATTTATCGACAAGCCGCCAATTTTGCATCAGTACCAATTATTGACATGTAGTAAAAATGCGCTTTTGCCTAGGAATCTCTGTAAAATATTTTTATCAAAAGGAGAGTGCCTCGCCTAGTGAAGAGGAACACACCTGTACCTGTATCTGTCCGTGGGGTTCCCCTACACTTTGTCTCCGTCCGTGATAGCAGCTTTGCTGGTGTCGAGGACATCCAGAGCGGAAGCGATAACCGCTCCGCACGTTGTTCTAACTCACCATGTGATCATTCCTCGGATTGGATCAGCCAGAGTTAAGAGTCTTTGAGCACGAGACTTATTGTTGGGTACTGTATCCTGTATTTCCTCGGAGAATTTCACCGTTCGGACTCAAGCCACTGGGCACCAGGGTCGTCCGATATTGCAGGCCTCAATTTAGCTACATGTATCGAGATGGAGGAGAAATCCAAAAGTGCTGCTTCTCCATGTGGAAGGTAACATACAGCTATCGCCTTCCATGCACTTGGAGATTCCGAAATGATCGTCACTTCCGAGAAACTGTAGCGTAAGGTCCAAATATCGCCAACTGCAACACTCATCCAAGAAACACTACCAATTTATCTACCAGCATACGCTAAAAACATTATTGATGCCGGCCAACAATTGGATTCTGCCAGTTTAGTGTGATTTTGTGAAATTAGCTCCAAACACAAGCAGTCCTGCTTCCTGTCCTGTGTTCCTAATAGCGAATTTAATAGGAACTTCCTATTAAATTCGCGAGAGGAACGACGTTTTGCCAGTTTTGTTGAACTAATGCCGTGCGTTGCCCGGAGAAGCTCTGGATAGTTATACCGACATTAGGTTGACCTCTTACACGACTGATCTACTAGCAAAAACACCCTTGATAAAGCCTGAAGTAACATGCATTTAAAATACTTAGATATAATATATCTCGTATCGGTGTTATATTTCCGTTGCCTGCAGTCTCAAACTCTCTCAAAGCGCGTTGTGTCCATTTTTGCCAACCTCGTGCACTTCTTTGACGTTGGAGCGTCATTGTAGGCGAATGCCGCCGTCAGATTCGCGAAGTACAGACGCTTGGTGTTGCGCTTACACTTCGCGTCCACGATAGATAGCCATGCATAGCCACTCTTTCACGTATTTAATAATTCTTTATCTCCACTGCTGCATTGGAGTACCAAGCGTAAAGTACGAGGTGCTGAGCCGTGAATGTTGCACGAATGTTGTTGTTGTTAGGTCGTACGAAGGTCGTTAGTGCCCGGATCACCGTTTTGGGATAAAATTGAGACAGGTATTCGATTTTTCCGATTGTTTATAACTTCATGTAATAGAGTCAAGTTTCGTTAAATTACAATGTACTAAGATATGTACTTTAACAAGTTTATCGAGGCTGGATAATAAATATCCAGAGAATTTTGATTTTTGATGTTTTTGTGCGGTTTAGTCGGAGCGAAATGTAGAGTTTTTCCAGCCAATTCAAGTGATACTACGCAAGTCAAGGCATGCATGACGATCGTAATTACGCATGAGCACGCGCGGCCTTGCGATAGAATCTCCTGTAGTCTCGAGCAACTTTCTTGGTTAGCTCGTCCGAGTTGGCAGCCATCCTAATCAGCTTGTTCGCTTTCTTCGGGGTTCGACCTAGAGCCAGCCAATATTGAAACTGCACAGCACGCAACTCAATGGCCAGCGTGGCCGTACTGTCAACCTTGGATGCGGCAGCGATCATCTTTGCAAGGGCAACGTCCCCATATTGCCCAGCTAACTTGGTGAAAACGACTTCATCTGCATTGCGTGGTTGGGTCCTGGTAACGTAAGCTACCCAGGTGCTTAACACCGGGTTCTCGAACAGTATTTTCCTTTTTGCGGTCTTGTCGAGCTTCAGAGCCTTGTAAACGTAGTTGGAAGACTTGCCGGCGTTCTCCCAGGTCGAAAGTTGGACCCCCTCCAGCTTTGCAGCGATAGATTTCGTGCTGTCCACCTCTTTCCCTGCCGCAAACATCGTCGCCAGAACGTCGTCAGTGTAGCGAGTTGCCAAGACGGAGAACATTGGTTTCTCGGGGGCATTCTGTTCGGCTTTCCTCACAAAATCCTCCCACTTTTTGAACCCTGGGGAGCTCAAGAGGCCGACCCCTGTCTTGTCAAGCTTAAGAATCTTAAACGCGTCGGCTGGAGACTGACTCCCAACCCGAAGTTTAATTTTCTGGATCAACTTGGACGTCCACGCCGTTTTGCTGGCTGCAACTTGGTTTAACCCTGGAATATTCGCGGTGAGAACTCGTCCAGTGATCGATACGGCAGATGTGCACGCCTCCTTAGGCGCTGATGCAGTGGAGACGGCACTGAGGCAAGCTATGACCGCCAATAGGAGCACGTAGGAGCACCGAGTAGCTGGGCGGAACATGGCAATGTACGCACGCACAACGGCACAATCGAAAGTGAGGGAGGGGGCCACGATGACCGTCATTTGTGATGCACGAGCTTACTAAAGTACTGTACACGTATTAATGCCATGACTAAGCAAAGCTTGCCGTTTATCCTGCAACATCGCTTCAATGCGCTCTCAGCTTTCCGGAGCCTAATGTCGCACTGTGTGTGTCTTCCGGGTGAGTTTTATTGAGATTGGTCGTGCAGCGCCTAAGTGCAGATAACCGTGGGAGGGCGTTTGGACCCAGGAGAGCGGTTCTACCTCCCAGCCTTGGTAGCTTTGGTAAACCACCGCTGCTTGGACCCATCAATATATATCACTTGTATTCAATTCCTCTGTCAATCTCAACACGATTGGCCTCCAGAGTTGATGTCGGCCAGCATTTTATCAGTGTTGAATTGGTTTCCAGCGTTCCGTAACCTACCTACGGTCACTGTTCCGGACAGGGTTTATTGTCGTCTGGATGATGTTTAGTGGTGTAGATGACCAAATTGCCACCGGACGAAGAAGGACAGCTACGTATTAGGTCAACTGTAACATCAAGACTATGGGGGTATGTGTATTGATTGAAGCTCAAGAAGAAAGGAAAAGTGTCGTCTGAAACAAGCGAAAACAACGACAAAGGTCCCTATGACGAAAAAAAACGTTTAGTCTGGTCAGATTGAGGCCTGGGGTGGAATGCACTTGCGAACTGATGTTTATCCTCCACGTTTTGAGACTGCAACGAGCACTGGATACAGCACAGTCCTGTGTTATTATCCCTTGGAAAATCTTCACAGCCCAGTGGCGGGCCAACACTCGCATCTCGGGATCCCTCGACCCACAGGCACACAATATGCGAAAACTGTAGCCATCCACGCCGACACCATCCACATCGCGTGTGTGCTGCATGCTTAGGGCGTAACACACCACCCGGCTGTCCAGTCCTTCCGGTTAAGCTCAACGCTGCTGAAACCAGCAAAAATTGCCTAAAGGATCGGCAATTCCGAGCTCGTATCACCTCCAGTTGAGGCTGCATCATTGCAGCTTTGGCCAGCAGTAGAGAGCAGCGTCAACCTTTCCGATTTCTTTTACTAATGATGAACACTACGAACGAGAATCCACTGCGAAGAGCTCGAACGCTTCAGCCCCTTTCGGAGCGTCGAGACAGAGCTCGACCTGTCAGTATGCGCGAGAAACTGGGAGCGAAGTGGCATAAATCTCGTCTGTCCAGAGCTTCGAGCAAGACCCCCGAGCCGCCCATGGCTCGACCCAAGGTGAAATTGCGCGAAGGAGACGTCGAAGCCTTCCGGAATTTGGCCCACAGCGTTGTATCGAGGACTTTAGCGCACGAGTGCGAGTACCGACGTCAAGGATGTCCGGAACCCGACGTTCAGGAGTGGAAACTGGCGAAAAAATACAACGGACTGCGTGTGTACAAGAGCAAGATGCAGCCGGAGTTCCAGCCTTCACTGAGTCAGGACAACGCACTGGCAAGAGCTCCCACCGCTTTCTGCGTTGGGACCATTGACGGGTCCTTAGAGGACGTCCTCTACGGGTTACACGCCAAGACCCGCAGGGAAATGCACGTGACCAACAACTTCCTCAACAAAGGCCACCTCGAGTGCGCAGTTTTATCCGTGATCGAACGCGGATCCAGTCGTGACCCGTTCAAACAACTGGCACTCAAGTGGATTTTAGCGCAAAGTTTCGGAGAAGTCAAGAGTGGCAACTACCACGACGTCTGCAGCATCGAGTCCATGGGCAGTGGCGTTGACGGCCGAGGCGATCGCTTCGGCTACCGGTTAATTAAGAGCGTCGACCTCGCGGAATACCCGCAACTGTCCACCAGCAACGACGTCGTCCGAGCCAGAATGACGATGTGCAGTATATTCCGACAGGACGTCAACTCCCGCACTGTGCGTGTGTACTCGAAAGGAATGTTGGATATGGGGGACTGTCCGTCTTTCCTGCTCAACAGTGACGCGACGTGCACGATGATGTTGTCCATCGCTAGCGCGACGGAGATCGCCGAGGCCAAACGACTCACTCTCTTAGCTCTACAACGTGCGGAGTACAGTGCGTGTCGGACGTGTGACAGCTCCCAAGCCGAAGATTCTTCTCGAGAAACAGCGTCAACGATCACTTCCCCCGTCCCAGTCGATGGCTTTGACCCTCGCGAGTCGTTCATGCAGCAAATGCCCTCGGACCCGTGCTCTGTGTGCGGCAAGAAGCCCAAGATGTCCAAGTTTGTGCGTACAGGTCATCGGAGCTGTGGCGTCTGCAAACAGCGAGTCTGTCACAAATGCCACGTCAAACGCAGACTATTCGCTTGGGCGGACGCAGTGACGGTGGCGTGCTGTAAGATCTGCATCATCGCGTCCAAACGGCTGCATATTGACCCTCGTGACCCTTGTCCAATGCTCTCAGCACACCAGACAAGCTAGGGTTTTTTAGCTACATTCTTAGGATAATTATCACACAAAAAAAGAAAAAATTCTCCACGCATCGTGTGTTCCTTGATCGTATTCATCAGGAACCAGACGTCCTTGCAATCATCAAAGTCCACAACGACAACTCTCCCGTCTGTGTTGCAATTTAAAAGTATATCACAAGATTTCTTGCATTATCAAAAGAAAACACTTTTCCCTTTGAGTCATTGCTCACTGAACTACCAAAACCATGGAGAAGTAGGAGTGCATGAACCAAAGGTAGGCTCCAACAAACACTACTCGCTGTAGAATCGGAGGTAGAATCACCAACAACTGCACGACGACGCCCCAGGACCACATGAACAGATACGGCAGCGTCAGCCAGTGCCACACCGGCCACATCCCGACAGCCAAACTGTTCGTGTAGATAGACACAAGTTAGAATAACTACATGTATACCCCCTGTACTATGGGTTAATCTGCTGTGACTCACCAGAAGCCCGACAATAACATCGACACGAGCATCCCGTGGGTCGCCGTCTTGGCCGATTCGTAGTTTACGCTCTCCCCTCGGATCATACTGCGGTACACTTCAATGTACGCACCAAAGGCGCCCAATAGAGTCGCGAAGAAGATGCCCAAGTGCACGAAACTGCGGTTGGCGTGAGGCGCGTGCAGCAATTGAGGCACGAAATCCGCTTCGTAGAGCCCCAAGCACGCGACAGTCAGGAACGCAACAGACCAGATCTTGTCCATTGCGAAATGCACCCAGCTCTCGGGCTGCGAGCGCCGGGACGTCGACATGCCGGGCACCATTGGGTCCGTTTCCTGCGTATCGGCGTCGTCTTCATGGCGCTGGGAGTGCGGACGCCGCTCCTTCACCTCCTGCATGTCCATCATCGTAAAGGGTTGATTGGGAAAGTTCTGTTATTTAACCAATTTCATCGGTACTTAAGTATGCAATATCAGGGTTTTTCAATAGTGGATATTTTTAGGACCATCATTCTTCAGTAGAAGAAGAGATCAAGGGGGCGATATGGGCGCAAAGAAGCCTACGGAGGTCGTGACAGCTGCTGTGGATGCCGCTGCGTCTTCTCGTAGCTGTAGGGAGGTGGCGGCCAACAAGAAGGGCGTGTTCTTCCTCACGTTCTTCAGCTACGTCCTGTTCCACGCGAGTCGTAAGAGTTTTTCGGCGATTAAGGGTGAAATGGGGGACGAACAATGGATCCACTCGACGATCTACTCGAAGGACCAACAGGCAGAGATGTATGGGCTCATGGACACGCTCTTCATGGGCTTCTACGCGCTCGGACTCTACGTCAGGTGCGTGTGGTAGAATTAACTGTTATGCCAACATTTAACTGATATGTGACGTGTGACAAAATCGATGTTGAAGTGGTATATTAGGAGATAAGCACGACCTCCGCCGTATGATCGCCGGTGGGATGTGGGCTACAGCAGCTATTACCCTTCTCTTTGGCCTGGGAGCATTAGCAGATATCCACGCACTGAGCTTCTATGCTGTTCTGTGGGGACTGAACGGCCTGATCCAGTCGAGTGGATTCCCAGCTAACGTTGCAGTTATGGGCAAGTGGTTCGACCAGAAAGAGCGTGGAGCTGTGCTTGGAGTGTGGAGTGGGAACGCCTGTCTAGGAAACATTGTGGGTACAGCACTGGTGGCTGTGATGTTTGCAGTCTTGGACAAGACTGTGGCCTGGAAGATCGCGCTGATCGTTGCGGCCGCGTTCGTGGCGTTTCATGGCCTGATCATCCACTTTTTCCTGTACCCGGACCCGAAGGATGTGCCGTATCGCCATGAGTCGCTCGAAGAAGCCAAGCCGGAAGTGGCCAAGACAAAAGACGACACGGAAGAGAGCGCTGACTCGGCAGAGAAAGCTAAACCGAAAGGAATTGGCTTTTTTGAGGCCTGGTGCATTCCTGGAGTACGTGTTACTGTTGAAGGGTATTTATTTTTTTATCTTGCTGTGCAGTGCCTTACGTGCTGTGGTCTGTAGGTTTTGCCGTACTCGTTGTCGTATGCCTGCCTCAAATCAGTCAACTACGCGCTGTTCTTCTGGATCCCATTCTACCTGACAGTGTCACTTCACATGGACAACTCCCAGGCGGGCTCTTTCTCGGTTCGTCTCGCTGTTGTCGGTTCTATCAATGAAAGAGCCTTAACTTGTCGCTGTTTCGTAGATGCTCTACGATGCTGGTCAGATCGTTGGTGGATTTGTCGGCGGAATTGTGTCGGACAGGATGGGCGTGCGGTCTCCGGTGGTTGTGACGATGCTGCTCTTCTCCTGGTACGATGATCCAACTACTGCAAGTATTATTTGGCTGGTACTAATAGTAATTGCTAATTCTGCTGTACTCAGTATCACGCTCTACTTCATGGACGGAGCGTCATACGACATGACTGCATTGCTGTTACTTGCGTCTGGGTTCATGCTTGGTGGCCCTGCGAACCTGATTAGTACCGCTATTTCGGCGGATTTAGGTACCCACGAGAGCATCCGAGGCAATGCAGAGGCTCTTGCCACTGTGACGGGTATCATCGACGGGACAGGAAGTGTCGGTGCTGCTCTGGTGCAATATCTCGTTGGATACTTGGCGAATTGCCAGTACGAGCCAAAAGGCTGCGACCCAAAGAGCCCTCGATGCGTCCAGGTTTGCTCATGGGGTCCAGTGTTTGTGCTGCTGGAAGTGGGCACTGTTTTGTCTTGTGTGTGCCTCGCTCAGCTCCTGTATCATGAGCTGCTGCTCATCCGTAATCGCCGCCGCTACTGTGCCCGAGAGAACTAGAGTTTGAGTTCTAGAGATGCCAGACTCTCTCGAGCTCATCAATGTCCACATCGACGAGAAATTGTTGACTGGAGAGAGTAGTCGATATCCATATTTCTAAGAAAACGATTTTTTTTAAAGAAAAAGCTGTCTACTTGAAAATAACAATCATAGCAACCTATTTCGCTACAGCAGCAAGGTTGGTGATGTAGGCCTTGTTGTACGCGAGGGTATACTTCGCAACCAGCTCCTTGTTGCTTTTACTCAGTACCGTCGCCCCATTCTTCAGCAGAGGCGTGATGTGTCGCACTGTTTTGCCTTCACTCCACCACTTACTAACCAGTCCAGCCCTCAATCGGTCGGCAGTGGCGATGGAAAGCTTGTCCTTGGACTGCAAACCCGAATTCACAATACCAATCAGGTGTTTTTGCTGCATGTACACCAAGAGCGTCTCCACGCCGTTCTTGTATACGTTTTTAGTCCCGGCTGTGCTGGATTTCTCCATGAATCGGACGAACATCGGCAGCGCATCAGCGTTGAAGAGCTTCGTCGCCGGATCATTAAGCTTTAAGCTCAAAAACGCTTCGTTTGTGGTCGCCTTGTTTTTCACCAGGTCTTTGAGCTTCGAACGGAGCTGTGAGCTTTTAGTCGGCGGCATCGCCACAACCGCTGAAAGATCAGTTGGTACCTTAATCGACGCCACTTTCGTTAACTTGGGGTCAATTTTTGCAGGGTCGACCTTGGGCACTTTATTGGACTTGACCAGGTTTTTAATCTTGGTTATAAAGTCGCTCATTGCTCTCTCTTCTTTCGTCTCTTTCTCGATCCTCAGCGATCTCTTGGCTCCCATTTCACGCGCCTGCTTTATCGCCGTCGACTGGATCGCAGAAGCATTAATACTTGTAAATAGGGTGACTATAGCGACCATCAGCACGTGATTTAGTCGCATGTTAGTGCGTGTAAATTCGTCCCTGAAAAATGGAAAGTGAGGTTGTTACACGTATTGCACCTTTCTGGAAATTCCAGCACAATTGTACAATCCATTAAAACTGTTTACGGCAAAAAGTAGCTCTTTATTAGTGTACCGTGCAGGTGAGGAGGGAAAATGGGCTTTTGGGGTTACAGATGCTTTCGAGTGCTCCGTATTTTATCCTCCGGAAGTGCACTCCGTTTCTCAGGCTGGTGGACCTCCAGTGGTGGTTGGTTTCATCAGCACATTACGGTGTATGTACCGGTATGTAAATCTTACATGTAGGAGGCAAGGATAATTCCTTTTGTTTACTTGTTACCAGTTCATGTGATGTATTTTTTAAAGTATTTATAAGCTGAGCAAGTGGTTAAAGGCCTCAAAACTTCTTTGCTGGATCTCGTCAACCCTGTCGTCGAGCGTCACTCTCCGTAGTCATACAAACTCCAAGTATTAGCTCATCCCGAAGATAGTCTTTTAATTAAGAAAGTGAGTAGCCTATAGGACAAGTTTTTATTATATCTTTGTTTTTAGTATTAATACATGCATACCATCTTACTAGTAATACTTCGTACTTAACATGTTCAGTTGCGTTTCCGTAATTATTGACGTTTTTGCTTTGGCAACTACATGTACACATTAACTACAAGAAAAAGTCAGATATTCTTACCTCAGTGTGCCTTCTTTCATTTCTCGTTCCTATTATAGTAGTCCTCTTCCAAGAAGTACAGTACGAGGTTATTTAATCGAAGCGGAAAAGGTTAAAATACCTCTCAGCTTTTGCAGGTCCAATCCCTCGCATACTCGCCATCTCTTGCTCTGACGTCGGTTCTGTCTCGAGGATTTCCTGCCCAGTAACAAAAATTAGTTGCAATATAGTTAAATATGATGGGAAAAAAACATGCAGAAGGACTCCATGGCGCTCGTACCCGAATGAGACGACGTGATAATGCCTCGCGTTTCGGCAACTTGAGTCGCTTCGACTCCGCTAAGATTTTCTGGTACTGGTACTCAATAGCTCCCTTGGAAATATCCTCCTCCTCTACAGTTTTGTTCGCTGTAGAATTGATCCTGACATTGTCCCTCCATTCTGTAGCGTCTTCAAGAGGCACTCCACAGTTGCAATTCTTCGCACAGCGACAACTGTCGAAGTGGAAGCCGAAATGAGCGTACAAGAGCTCCTTCCGACAGCCTGTAGCCATCTCGCAGAAACCAACGACGTCTTCCAACTCCCCTCGGGAACTCCCATTGGTTACAAAAGCCCCAGAGCCTGTGCCGTCCAAGTCGAGTCTTTCTGTTGTCAGCGCATCCGCTCGCCTCTTGTCAGCTTCGGAGTACAGTAGAATACACTCGGCAGGCTTCCCATCACGACCACTTCGACCCTACAGCAGCACAAATCCGTTAGATTCCAGTCAAAAGCTTTCAACGCAATACCTAGACGCACAATTTGTTGAGAATAAGCTGATAGGGACAATGGGATCGAGTGATGAACCACAAACCTCACGTCTGAACGGTCAACCCCCATCTGTGAATACCACAAAGCGTCCGCATTAGTAAATCTCCATAAAAACAATAGTTTTCAGCAAATTTCATACCCCGAAGGCGCTGGTCGCGCAAATGATCGTCAATTGGCCCATCATCCACTGCTTCCGCACAAATTCGCGGCGCTTGCGTGGTAAACCGCCGTGGTACACCCCCGCGTGGCAGCCGATGCGTACGAGAGCCAAACACGTGTCCTCTGCCTCCTTCCGCGTCATGCAAAAGACGATCGTCGTCTCGTCCCCCACTCTATTCGCAATCTGCTGTGCAGCCTCCGGCGTCTTCCTCCTCACTTCCATCCGCAGGTTCTCCCTGTCCGTCACTTGTTGGATCACCACCATCTGACTATGTCTGCTACCCCTTGCCAAGTCCTCGTCGGGGGCTACATGCAGTAGCTGCAAGCGGAATAATTCTGCCAGTCTCGCGATATCCTCATCCGAAACGGAAGCCGTCGCGAGTGTGAGCGGCACGTCACTGAAGAACTGCGTCTTCCACTGACTCAGCTGCAAATACGACGGCCTGAAGGTGTTCCCCCACTCCAAGACACAGTGAGCCTCGTCCAATACGATCCGATCCAGCCTCGCTTCGTTCGCTGCTGCACGCATCCACGTCCTCATCTCTGCGTTCATTTGTAGGAACTCCGGTGTCGTGTACACGAGTCTCTGGCCAGTCAAAAGCTGAGTCAGAGGCGCTGATTTGTTCCTGTCGTCCGCTGACACTTGAATTGCGTTGATTCCTTTGCGTCTTAGAGCAGCTACTTGGTCCTAAAGAGCGTCGCAGTAGCGTTAGAGCGATCTAAACGCCTTATAGCTCAATTTTAGGGCCTTACATGCATCAAGGCGATGAGAGGAGACACTACAAGCGTAGTTCTATCTGCTGCAGTCAGTAACGCGGGGGCCTGAAAGGCCAAACTCTTGCCAGCGCCAGTGGGGAGGTGTAGGAAGACCGAATACCCCTGTGTAGCCATCTTCACAGCCGTCGACTGCGCCTCTGTGATGTGAAAAGCAGCGGTCTCGTCCAGATCCAGTAGTTTCCGATAGACAACATCCAGAGCTTGTTGATGCGCTGAGAAGCAGCGAGCAAGAGCGACTCGTAGCCGCACAGGAGAGCGCCAAAGCGGCAGCAAGGCACGCATGAGCTGTAAATTCCGGTCCGTTAAAAATAAAATGTGATGATTGGATGAAAAGAACATGACAATGATGATTTTGCTTAGAATGTAATCCATCTTCAAATGACCACATGGCTACATTTGTGCGCATGAAGGGACACACTAGCATTGGTCGTGGTATTCTCCTTCTCCCTGCTCCTCTTCTCCCCCATAGTGTTGCTCTTCTCCCGATCCATGCTTACTGGACCCATCAGTGTGCTCTGAGCCTTCCGAGCTTTCGTGCTCGTGCGCAACCTCCTGGATAACAGCACACGCAATGCGAGGCGTTTGGGTGCCACAGACGGCGTGAAGCACAATGCTCCACGTGGGCGTGTTCTCCGAAGGTAGCGGGTAGTGCTCGTCCGTCCATTCACCCGAGACCGTGGCGTCCTCACTCAACTGGAAGCCTCCGAACTTGCCGGACAAATCGCCCTTCTCGCACTTCAACGGGTCCGCTGCGTAGCTGTCCGGGTTGCACGCGTAAGTGAGCGACTTGGCCTTGCAATCAGGTTCATCGATGTACTCGGACGCAGTGCCACAAGCTCGCAATGGGTCGTAGTGGTTACCGGTAGCAGCCTTGGAGCACTGCTTGAACGAGTCGGAGTCCAGCGTCGAGTTCCAGTTGGTGTGGACGTGCCACTTGTAGCTCGTCACAGCCTCCGTGCAGTTGCCATCAAACGCTGCGAGCGCCTCCTGGTCGACACCGGAGAAGTCGAGCGCCGCTGTGAGCGTAGCGACAGTCGAGTCTTCGCCCTCGTACTGGACTTGAATGGAACCGACCACTCCGGCAGCGTCGGCCGCGTCAAACTTGTACACGAACGACGGGTTGTGGGCGGTAGCGCAGCCGAGGGCAGCAGCGAAGGCGCAGGTGGCAGTGAATACGCGGACCATGGCTGGAAGAGGGAACTGGGGGTGGAGAGGCACTTGAGGCGTCGGAAGCTAATCCGTAAATGAATGGTATCCTCTGGCAAAGGGGCGAATGGAAGCTGGGTGATGGTATAGCGTTTCGTTTCCGTGATGGAAGCACACGAGACGTTGGCGACTGTCCATAGTTTGGCACGGCTTCGGAGTCGGAATGCACGAAGCGAGCCATTAGTTTCTTAAGTCTACCGGAAGGCTCTGCCCTTAAAGTTGCTGAGTTGCGACTCACTCGCCAGGAGCTGTCGCTCGTGTGCGACCAGATCATTCCAGATTCGACAGGAAGAGGTGGCGCTAGCGAAATCGTCACGTCAATGCTCTTGACGTCAATGAAACATTCAAAGTTGAGACAAAAAGGTGTCTTACGAAGTGAAATGAGGTCGAACTTGCTCCTAGGATCACTTAAGGCCTTCCTTTAACCTTCTTTTACGCGATCTCTTCCTTCGCACAGGCGACACGGGTCGAGTGAGAGCCGCAGATTGCGTGCAGCACGATGCTCCAGCTCGGACGGTTCTCGGACGGCAACGGGAAATGCTTGTCCAGCCATTCCCCACTCGCTTTTTGCTGTTCGTCCAGCACCAAATTGCCAAACTTGCCCGAGAGGTCTCCTTTTTCACACGCGCGAGGGTTCTTGGCATAGTTTTCCGGGTTGCAAGCGTATTCGGCGGCCTTGGTCTTGCATTGCGGCAGAGCGATATGCTCCGAGTCGGGGCTGCACGAGAAAAGCGGGTCGTAGTGGTTGCCGGTCGCACGCAGAGAGCACTGGCCGAGGGAAGCAGAGCGATGAGGAGAGCTCCAACTGACGTGAATGTGCCACTTGAACTCGGTCACAGGCCCAACGCACAGTCGGTCGAACGTCTGGATGGCGCTTTGATTCAGGCGCGAGAAATCCAACGCAGCGGAGACAGTGGCGACCGACGCGTCTTCCCTCGCGTACTGGAATCGGATCGTCCCTTCAACACCAGCAGTAGCAGCATCGAAGCGATAGACGAAAGCCGGTTGGGCAGCAGTAAGAGAGACGCAGAGGCCAACCAAAATGATAAAGAGCTTCAGCGTCATGGTTGGCGGAGTGGAGATTGGAGAGTGAACTCGTTTAGCCTCCCTTTGCTCTTGGGCAGATGAAGAAAAGTCAAAGCGATATCCTAAAATTCTTCTTCCAAAAGCAATTGCAACGAAATCGCTTTGAATTTGGTTAAACCATCTATGCAAACTGTAGAATCTAGACGCCGCAGCCAGCAGTGGACTGCACCGGAGTGTCCTGGACGGGAGTCTGATCCACCTGGTCCACTTCACCTTGAGCCTCCGTTCGGTGCGCGCAGGCAATTCGGGACTCCTGGCCGCACACGGCGTGCAGCACAATGCTCCACGACTCGGTGTTCTCGGACGGCAGAGGGAAGTGCTCGTCCGTCCACTGGTTAGAGACGGTGGCGTCCTCCGCCAGCTTGAAAACTCCGAACTTGCCGGACAGGTCCCCCTTCTCGCACTTGAGCGGGTCGGCCGCGTAGTTCTCCGGCTTGCACGCGTAGTCCTTGATCTTGGCCTCGCACTCGGGCTCGGCGTTGTACTCGGACACGGGGCCACAGGCGCGCAGCGGGTCGAAGTGGTTGGCCGTGGCCGCCTTGGCGCACTGCTTGAACGAGTCCGACGCCTTGGTCGAGTTCCACTTGGTGTGGATGTGCCACTTCCAGCTCGTGACGGTGTCCATCGTGCAGTTCTGGTCGAACGCCACGATGTCCGACTGGTTAACACGGGAGAAGTCCAGGGCGGCCGTGATGGTGGCGGTGGACGAGTTGTCACCCGCGTACTGGATCTGGATGGAGCCGTCGACACCGGCGGCATCGGCAGCGTCGAACTTGTACACGAACGACGGCTGGGCCGCAGCAACGGCGAGGGCACCAGCGAAAGCGCAGGCAGTGGCAAACGAGCGGACCATTGTACTGTTAAGAGTAGTGAGGGGCAGACGGATGATCTGGAAATGCTGGTTGCTGGTGATCCCGTTGCAGTTTGCAAACTTTTCAGGTCCGGTGCTCAAGATCTGTCATGGCCGTGATTCAGCATGTACACTGAGGCACGTTGCCTTGCGCCAATTGCAGGGGAGCTGGCATGTCTCGAAGCACATCCGGCAGGCACTTGCATTGTTGCTCCCTTCGCGAGTCGCGACCAACAAAAAACCCTAGCACGATCTTGTTTTTTAATCTTTCAGACACGTATAACCGGTTTAACGAGTGCATAGCCCCCGGAAAAACTTCAACAGATGCATTGATGGATAGCCGAGGCTCCACGCATCGAACTGTAGCGAAACGTGGGGTCACTCCATAGATTCTTGCATTCCCTTCTTTTGGGAATACATTTGATATTTATTTCTTACGCAAGTACATGTACTCGTACAAGTACAAGTTGTACTATCCAGAGGAGAGGGCGTTCAATTACTATGGTTGACCAACAGACATTATTATTTATTTATTTATTTTTCAGAATCAATGGCGTGAACCAACGGGTTTCAGTGTTTGCACCTCGTTGACCCTTTTCTCTACCATACTCGTACCGGTACATGTACAAAATAGACGGAGTGCTGCAGATGAAGCAGATTTGATCATTCGACCACGCATACGTTTTCGTCGGCGCTTGACCTCTCTTCGAAACCTTCGCGGTGTGTTTTATTATGGAAAACCAAGTCAGAGCAGTGATGCTGTAGTATCGAGTACCAAGGATAATCGGTAACTGAAATCCATGTTGATACCTAGTGCAGGTAGAGCCTTCAGGGTGACACACTAAATCGAACAAGATACTTCTATACGGTTTCCCTAGCCGTTCTGGCAAATCGCCGTGATTAAAAAGATGTGCGTGCGAGTTGCTGACAACTTGTCGCTAGCCACCAGTTCGACTCGAACTTCGATTTGCTTGGGTACCGGTACAGTAATTTTTACATGTAGTTAATGTATTACATACTGTGTGCGAAATTTAAGTAAAATATTAATACAATTTGCTCTCAAAAGTATTATGCAAAGTAGTACTTTGTGAACAAATTTGCTTCGAGCTATTCAGCCCGAAGTATTGTAAGCTCTGGTAGAACGCGGGAAGCGCTGTCCATGAGTCGTTTCCCTTCGACATCTTCGTTTTTTTAGTCGTTGTTAAACTTTGCGCAGAGTCTGGACTCGAACCATTGTCCGACGACGGAAGTGCGACTTGAAAATAATACTCAAGTACATGTACTTGTGGGTTATTGAAAGACTGCAACTGATACCCATTTCGCCCGAGACGAGCGCTTATTTCCTCTTCACCGCGCAGCCTCCCCCGGCTTCCTGGACTGGCGAGTCTTGCCCGCCAGGAGTCGACTGATCCACTTGTTGAGCGCTATCTCCACCTTCGCCCTTGGTTCCAACAGCACAGGCGATACGCGGGGATTCTTTGCCGCACACAGCGTGGAGCACAATGCTCCAAGTGTCTTTGTTCTCCGAGGGCAGCGGGTAGTGCTCGTCCGTCCACTCCTCAGACAACGTCGACCCCTCTCCAGGCTTCAGCGCTCCGAATTTGCCAGACAAGTCGCCCTTCTCGCACGTCAACGGGTCGGCCGTGTAGTTGCTGGGGCTGCACGCGTAACTCTTGGACTTGGCCTTGCACTCCGGCTCGGAGATGTACTCGGACGCAGAGCCACAGGCCTTCAGAGGGTCGTAATGGTTGTCTGTCGCAGCCTTGGAGCACTGTTTGTACGCGTCCGAGGACTGCGTGGAGCTCCACTTGGTGTGGATGTGCCACTTCCAACTCGTCACGTCCTCTGTGCAGTTGCCGTCAAAGGCGGCGATCTTGGCCTGGTCGACGCCGGAGAAGTCGAGGGACGCGGTGATCGTAGCAGTGGACGAGTCCTCGGCAGCGTACTTAACCTGGATAGAACCGTCGATACCGGCCGCAGTATCCGCGTCGAACTTGTACACGTACGACGGCTGGGCCGAGACAACGGCAGCCAAAGCGCAGGTAAAGGCGAGAAAGCTCAGCATCGGAGAAGAAAAGAAAGCACTCGCAGGTCCAAGGCAGATTTAATACTGAACGAGCAGATCCGAACTCCGATCAGAGAGGGAGAGAGCTGGTTTGTAACTACTTTCGGTGGTGTTCATGTGGCACATCCAAACGATATTCACACACGGTTGTACTTTGATTAAAAAGTGACAAATGTTAAACTAGTGCATAGCCTCCATATAACTTCAACATGTGCCTTCAGATCGGATGCAAACGCCTGTGGCCCCACGTAAGCCCTCGTGGATAGCCTTCTGCCAGAAGTTCCTAGAGCTTCTGGTTCTCTTTGGCATTCACCAATCGTCTTGGCGATTAAAGCAAAACACGACGCCATTGTTTATCGTTTTTTTCGCGACTGTAAGTCCTATACGTTACTTGGGCGTCAACATGTTGGCAGTAAGTTCAGGTCCACTGACGGGTCCGGATCTGGTGCTTGATCAGATTTCCATTGCGCTGCGTCGCTTTGTAGGCACTTTCGGCCTTCACGTTCAACTCCATCATCTGCGCCACCAGGTCTGACCGTCCGGAGGTCATCGGCACCGAGGCAGTTCGCTGGAAGCCTCGCTCGGAGTGGGGGGATCTGGGGAATCGCGTGGTTGAGCTCAGACCGCTGTACGAATTGCTGTAAGGGCTCGCCAGCTCGTGCTTAGGTCGATCGCCGTGGTTAAAAGCCGTCCTGGCAAGCTGTCGGTCAATGGACTTGTAACTTTTGTTTCGCACCACTAGTTGAGTTGTGGGCTCCTGTCGATGCCGATGATTGCTGCCGTGTCTGCGGTGCTGTTCTTCGTATACCGGTAGTTTCCTTGGATTTGGCGGCGTCAGGTAGATACCTCTACGGCATGAACTGGGGCCATCGGAAGAAGCGCTGGAGTTACTGGACAACGTTCCACTACGCCCTCGTGCCTTAAAAATTGAGACGGACAAAGCTGGAGCTGTCGATGGCTCCAGATCTTTCGGTCGCAGGTGTCGAGACTCGTCGAACCCACCCTCGAAAGTGTACACACGCCCTTGTCGGCACGAATGAAAGTCACTGGAAGCGCCTGACACGTTCGAATGCTCTGACGCTCGACTACTTGAAGAGCTGGAGTGACGTCTCCCGCTCATACTGCTGCTCCCTGCGCTACTTGCCTTGTCAGTGTCTTGGCTCTTAGCCATCTGCTCCACTACAGACATGTGCATCGGCGGCGGAGAGTAGCCGGCACGCGCAGCCAACGCGCACGTCTTGCACGTTTGAGCTCGCTTGAACGTCCCCATCAATCCGTTTGTACCACGGACGAAGAGCCTCTTGTCGTTGCGGCATTTCGAGCACACAAACTGCCCGCAGACGTCGCACTCGGCGAGCATCGCGCCGCTGAAGAAGCGCTTCGTCCGGTGGCACAAGAAACACTCCGTACTGCGACGCGCTGGCGCCGTCTGAAGCACCTCAATACGTTCGCGACGACGACGGACCATCAGTGTAAGGCGTCGGATCTCGGCGCACTGCTGAAGCTTGGAAACGCTGAAGAGATCATTGCCACTTACGCCCAACTCTACGTTCCCCACCATAAAAACTTCCACGACCCTATCGCTCTTCTGACGGAAAAGATACCGCACGGACTGCCGCGCGCGGGACGAATTGCGATCGTGCAGGCCTGGGAAGCCCGGCACGTCCACTGAATGCTCAATGTGGAAGCCTAGACGCTCTCCACTGCTCGACTGCGTGTAGCCTGTGTACTCGAGATACACTACGTGTCTGTGCTGCTTTAGCTTCGCACTGCGCTTGGCCATGTACTTGTACCCAAGGAAGCGGCAGGACGTTTCTTCCTCCTCTTCCTCACGTTCTAGGGTGTGCAGTACGCCGCAGTCAGCAATGCCGTCGTACATAAAGCCACAAAACAGTGCGAGGCCCTGCTGTCTGTGCGCGCCTCCAAACGCGTACATGACGGTTTCCAGTTTGCCTGGCGCACGTCCTGCCATCAGGACTGCGCTTGGCGTGAGCGCCGTCGGTATTGAAGCGTCAGCTATCGCGGCAGTTTGCAGCGTGTAGGCCACGTCCGTACTGGTCGCGCCACACTCGCGCTCACTGTAGACCGTCACCTCTTCGTCGTTCTGGCCATTTTGAAGTGCCTGTGACGTGGACAGCGCACGCCATCGAGCCGCGTTCACCACGCCGTTCCGGGCGTACGTGAGTGTCTCGAACTCGCGAACGGTGTGCTCCAGTAGCCGATCCATTGTGGCTTTGGGGGCGTTGAACGTCTTCAATCCGTGCGCAAGCTTGGGCAGCATTGATCTAGGCAAAGGGAAGTCGACTGGCGCCATTGCGTCTCTCACAGCCTACCGATTGAGCAATGGCGACGGTGCTTCAGGCAACGCACGCCACTCGTGGAGGACCGCCGAGCTGAGCGGCAAAGGCGGGCGCTGCCCAAAGACCACGCGTGAAAATCACTTGAAGGCAACACGAAAGGGATTCGGGCGGCGACTGTCGCGACCGGTGTAATGCTGCTCGTGTGGGGTGGCGGGCCACTGGCGGCGAACGGAGGTTGCGCCGGGCCGATCAGCAAACTTCACTTTGGATCATACTGAAATCAAGATGTCCCGGTCGTTACCGGTGTAGAGACAGGCGTCAATGGGACATACATTTGCGGACGTTGCTCACGGCCAACGTGGTCCTTGAAAAGGTTTTGTTGTCCCCCTGTGTATTTGTTGCGGGACAGAATGTATCTCAAGTCAACTGATGCAACGATCATCCCGTTGGCATTTCCCGTCTCAAAGTCGCAGCGAGAGCTGTTGTCCTGGTGTTGAACCAGCCTTTCGGTGGTGATCTCTCGCCACTTCCTCTTTTCTAGTTCGTGAAACGTGGTGAAAAATTTGTGAAAGTGAAGGTCGATTGAGTGTGTATACTACATGTACTTCGTAGTTTATAGTCTTCCAACTTCAGCCAGATCGATACCGCCTGAGCCGTTGCGAGCCGGGCCTCGGAACTGGAGGTGGTTTGGCCCGCGAGTGCCGAATAGGTTTCCGTTCCTCAATAGTGATCGAATCCTCTCTAGGCGTCAACCGAATCAACTCGGTACCGCGAGGAGTAGCTACCCACGTCTGTCTAGCGGAGCTGTAGGGTCCAGGGCTCGAATGCTGCGTCTCCGGCGTCAATGGCACCTGCTCGTCTTTCCATTGCGTAGTGAACCGCCGTCTACGATCGACGGACGGACTGCGCATTGCCACGTTCATTACTCGACTGCTGCCACCCCGGCGCTTCATCTTGGGGCTCCTGTAGTCGAGCGTCTCACGTCCGAACCGGGAACTTCTAGGACGCCGCTGGGGCCGCAAGACGTCGAAGAAGCTCGTGTTAGCGTCAAGGATGCAGCCAGTGCAGACCGGAACCATGATCAATCGACCCATGAGTCCATCGTGGCTGCTCACGAAAACCTGCTTCGACGCGCGGCATCTTGAGCACGCGGAACGTCCGCAGACTAAACACTCGACGACGTTGAGAGATCCCAGGCCGCTGTCTTTGCCCGCGCGTTCACACGTGCTGCAGACGTTGGGGTCAATTGGAGTTGGGCTGTCTAAATCAACGGGACTCCCCCATCGGCGTTCCTGTTTCCTACGCCACAGATACTCGCGTGCCATTTGCGTGAGCCGCTTCGTCTCCGAACAGTCTAGTAGTCTTGCCATGTTGAACATCGTCTCCATCGCATATCGCTCTGAGATCGGCTTGACTACGAGGCCCTTGATGTCGATGCTGCCCAGCATAAATACTTCCACGATCCCTTCTTCCCGTTGGCGGTACAGGAACCGCGTCGACATCAACGCCGGGATGGAGTTGCGACTGCGCAGGTCTGGGAACTGAGGCAAATGGACCGAGTGCATGATGTGGTAGCCCAGCTTCTCGCCCGTCCTGGTACGCGTGAAGCCGCTGTCTTCGAGGTAGACGCAGTGCCGTCGCTTGCAAAGGCGCGGGTCTCCGACCGCTTGGCTCACGTAGTACTTGAACCCGAGGAAGTGGAACGGATCGTCGTCCGTCGGCGCCTCCATCGTGTGCAGGATACCGCAGTCTGACGAAGCGCCGTGCAGGTAGCGCACCACAAGCGCCAGTTCCTCCTGTGACTTGGTCACTAGTGTACTGATAGCGTTCTCCACGAAGCCGTGCCGCACGCCCGTGAGCATCATCGTCGCCGGCGTGATTGCCGCGGGCGTGGCGGCAAACAACGACGACGTCGCCGCACAGCGATGGAGCGAATCTCCTAAGGACTCGCTGACTCGACCGGCTTGGCGTTCCTTGTAGATGACCAACTCGTCTTTACTAGCCTGCGTCTTCCAGAATTTGGTGTCCACCTCGCCCAGACGGTCGTAAGCGAGGTGCTCGAACGCGCGGACGGTGTGCGCCAACAGCCTGGAGCTGAAGTCCTTGCACGCCACGTAGTCGCGGTCGCGGATGGAGATGTCCGGGAGCAACTCGCGGGGGAGAGGGAAGTCCTGGTCCCGAACCATTGTTCAGTGTACTCGATGGGGCTTCCTAGCCGCCAAACAAGTTGGAAAGTGAGCTGATGGATCGCCCGGCGCAATCCGAGGCAAATCTGACCGGAACGGTGGCAATGCCACTGGCATGACAACTCGGATCTGGTCCGAACAGTATGACTGGCGACATACAGAAGCAATTGTGTGGCCCAACGATGCCAAGCACCGCGGTGCGACCAGATAAACGACCGCCTTGACAGGTCAGTTGAAGTCGTTCGGCCAATCGATCACGTCGTTCACCGAGACACAAGTTTCGCGCCGACCGTCACTGGTTCGATGCACGCAGGCAGTATCGCAGTTTCTGACGAGAGCCGTCGAGTCTTGCACGCCATCAAGCTTTGCCTACATGTACAGCACTGTACGGTTCTAGGCACGGCAGATATTTGAACGGGAAACGCAGATCCTGAACCTGAACGCGGATTTCAATGGATGGCGACATAGAGACCAACGCGAACCACTTTTACTGGTATACATGTACATGTACTGTAAGCAACCTCTTCCGGAAGATCCGACGCATCAAGCAGTGCTACTCCGCTCTACAATGGTACAGTACCCACACGACGTCACAGTATCGGACCTTTACCTGGTCGTCCTCATCGTCGTCCTGGGGGTTCAGCCGAGTTCTCCCGCTCCCTGGCAGCGTGAAAGTAGCTCATCAAATCGGCCGAAGAGCCAGAGCCTTCTTCGCGCTGCAGTCTGCTCGTTCCTCTGCTGCTCGACTCGGAAAAACTCAAGGAATTATCTCGATCGTATCGGTCAGACAGGTGCATGGGTCGGAACGCCATCTCCTCGCCGGAGCTGCTCTTTTGCTGGGCTTGGTACTGCTGCTCGTAGTAGCTGATGTTGGCCGCCATGGTGCACACAGTGCACACCGGCACTTTGACCAGTTTGCCTAGAAGTCCGTCGTTACTAGTCACAAAGATCTGCTTGTTCGCTCGGCAGCGGGAACACGCCACATGCCCGCACACCAGACACGGCACGAGCTTCACGCCGCCAAAGCCGCTCTTCCGTTCACGCTGGCACACGGAGCAGCACGTGTCGTCGCCGACCGACGTCTGGCGCGTGGGGCGCCGGCCGCGCCGTTCGTCCTGCTTCCGCTTCTGGAATTCACACGCCAGTTGCGTGAGTCGCTTGGTTTCGGAGCAGTCGAGCACCCGCGTCATGCCGAACATGACGTCCTCCACCACCATGGAGGCCATGGGCTTGATGAGCCAGCCAGAGACGTCGATGCTGCCCAACATGAAGATCTCCACGAGGCCATCGACTTTCTGGCGGTAGATGAACCGCATGGACGTCATGGCACAGACCGAGTTGTGCTTGGAGAGATCCGGGAACTGAGGCAACGCGACCGACTGCATGATGTGATAGCCCAGAATCTCCCCCGTCCTGGACCGCGTGAGCCCCGTGTACTCGAGATAAACGCTGTGCCGTCTCTTGATGATTCGCGCATCGGCTGCAGACTCCGTCACGAAGAACTTGAAGCCTAGGAAGTGGAAGGGTTTGCTCGGGCTCGGGCCTTCCATAGTGTGCAGGACGGCGCAGTCTGCCACGTCGCCGTGCAGGAATTTGACCACAAGCGCCAGCTCGTCCTGCGTCAGTGTGACTAAGGTGCTCATGGCGTTCTCCACGAAGCCTTGCCGGGTGCCGACAAGCAGCAGCGTCGGTGGGATCAACGTCGCTGCAGTCGGAGAGAAAAGGTCCTGCTTCTCTACCAGTCGGTGCAGTGAGTCCGCCAGCGCCATGCCCATGGAACCGCCGTCACGCTCACGGTACAGCGTGATGTCGTTCTTGGTGGCCTTGGACTTCCACCGGCGGGTGCCGATCACGCCGGACTCGTCGTAGGCGTAGCGCTCGAACTCGTGCACCGTGTGGGCCAGGAGCTTCGTAGCCAGGTCCTTGCAGTCCTGATGCACCTCGGGCGACGCAGTGAAGTCCGGGAAGTCTCTGCGGGGCAGAGGGAAGTCGCGGCGTCCCATGATAACGTCGAAGAGCGTGCCAAGCTAATAACGTGGACACGAGTAACAAGCAGGAAAACGGCGAGTGGGCATGATCGCCTCTTGGCCGTGGCGTGGCGGCCGAAGAAGTCATCATGTACACACACTGTCACGTCTAAGTGGCAACAGAGGCGCGGCCAATGACGCATGCACAGCTTTAGGCAGACAGGTCGCTGCTCAGGACCAACCGGTGACCGGCGCAGCAAGCCGTCGCGATCTCGTGAAGACTTTTCGAGGCTACAAAGGGAGCGCCGGGAGGTCCGCGGCAACTTGGCACCCGCCACCTGCGCGATCGCAACGTGCGTGACGGCCAGCCGTCGCACCAATGAGCAGCACCTTCTGAACGATGAGACTTTGGCATCAAGTGTACATGTACAGCCAACCGTTTTCTGACTCTTTTCGAGTCAGACCAGTGCGACCACCGAAAACCGACCAGGAGCTCATCAAGAAGCGCGACTTCAATCTGCCTATCCACTCGGATCGGCTTCAACGTCGAGGAGACCGTGGATTTATCGTCGTGACACATCACGCCTTCATTGAGCGGAGATACAGCTTATCGTGGGGAGGCTTGGAACATTTAACATTCGAGAAGTTCAGGCCTCTACAGCCTGAACCCAGTCGTGACCAACATCCGTTTGGCAGTGGATGGTCCACTCCCTGCGTTGCATTGCCACGGGCGACCTGCAATGCAAGCCAACCACATTGTAGTTTGGCATCGTGGATCACTAATACTTGTCAATACATTGTACGGCAACACGGCTTATAATGTTCTTGGAGGAGCGAGAGCTTTCACTTCCTCCAGTCGGCCGCCACCTGCATCTTAACCTGCTGCTGCATGTGCTGTGCGAGGTAGACCCCGTTCACCTGCGTCTTGTAGGACGTTGCCTCAGCCATGCTAGTGAGCTCCACCAGCCGCGCCATCATAGCCATTGCGTCGGACACCCCACCGTCCGATGTCTGTTTCTTCATTTTGCTGCTCTTCAGCGCAGCCGGGATCGATCCAACGGACTTGGAGTGGCCGGCATCGTCTACCTTTAACAGATTCGTCGCACCCGAATATGATCGGGAGGACTGCGTGGGGCGGAGAGCGAGTCGGTTGGGCACCTCGTACTCCGGGGACGTGCACGGTACCGCGATCTCTGCTGCGTGCGGGTAGAGCGTAGCTCCTTGGTGCACGAAACTTCGGGCATCAGGTGTTGGCGGCGTCTTCGCCCTTCGCCGTCTAGTAGCGCTTGTCTCTCCGTACAGTACACCGTTAAATGCAGGTCTTCGTTGCGCCGTGGTGCTGTCGACTACGGGCTTGGAAGTGGAGTCGCTATCGCTTGAGTTCGTACTGACGCTGCCTTGATGTGACCTCTGCGATCGCACACGTTCGACTGGAGCCTCGTACGCGCCTGTGTTGGCGCGCATGACGCACTTGGAGCACGCCTGGACCTTGCGGAAGCTGCCCATGATGCCGGCGCTGTCGCTGACCCACACGCGCTTGGTGGATCGGCAGCGCGGACACACGCCTTGACCGCACAGGTGGCAGGCCACGAGCTTGTTTGACTTCCCCATGCTGCAGACGTTGCAGCTCTCCCCTGCCACGTACGAGGACGCACTCGAGTAATGCGAGTACGACTGATCCAGGGCGCCACTAAGAAGCTCGTCTCGGTATCGTCGCCGGTTCCTCGCCATGTCCGTCAGTCGCCGCACTTCAGCCAAGTCGAGCAACCGGGTGACGCCGAACTGCGCGCCGACCGAGAACATACTAGCTATAGGCTTGACGATCATGCCGGACAAGTCCATGTTGCCCAGCATGTAGACCTCCACCACCCGGTCGCTCTTCTGTCGGTAGAGATACCGGGAGCTCTGCAGCGCGCGGATGGAGTTGTGGCCTGTGAGGTCGGGGAACTGAGCTAGCTCCACCGACTGCATGAGGTGGAAGCCCACGGTCTCTCCTGTTCGAGTCTGCGTCATGCCGCAGTACTCGAGGTATAGCGAGTCACGGTGCTTGACCACCAGCGCGTTGGTCGGGGAACGCTTGACGAAGTACTTGTAGCCCAGATAATGGTACGGCGCGTCGTCGCTTGGGTGCTCCATCGTGTGCACCACGGCGCAGTCGGCCACGTCCTGGTGCATGTAGGTGACGACCAAGGACAAGTCTTGCTGACTTTCGGTTACCACGGCGCTCATGGCGTCTTCAACGCGTCCAGGGCCCCATCCAGTAAGCATCATCGTCGGTGGCGTTAGTGCCGCCTCAGTGCACGCGAACGTCGGGCTCTTCAAGTTGCAGTGACGCAGCGTCTTGTTCAACTGGTAGCTGGTGACGCCCACGTCCCGCTCACGGTACATGTTCATATCCTCGTGCGAGGACTGCGATTTCCAGCGTTTGGCGTCCACTGCGCCCTTGCGGTCGTACGCGAATTCCTCGAACTCACGTAGCGTGTGCGTCAGCAACGTGGCCATGAGCTCTTTGCCGTCGTTGTGCTCCTGCTGACTCACACGAAGCCTCGGCAGGTGCTCTCTTGGGATCGGAAAGCGTCTCCCCATGGTGTCAACTGCGAGCGCTTGCGTGGGAGACGGCAACTCAAGGAATGAGGCGGGTCAAACGCAAACAGTTTCGAATGGAGCGTGGCGTGAAGGCCTGGCGTGAATCAACTCCAGGGCCGGTATTTGCACACCAGTTTCCGCGACGGGCAGACGTGCACCGTTGCATGACTAGAGTAGGCGTCAAATGGTGACGCTCTTGATGGCATGAGAGACCATGTGGACGGTTCTATAATAGCGGAGACTCTCACGAGGCTCGCGCTTCAAGGTGGAAGTCAAAGCTCATGAGCAGCTAGCCGCGATGTGCCCACAATGGATTGGCGGAGGCCTGTGCGACGGCCGTGCCTCTCATGTGTCACGTACGCAGACCGCTCCCGTCTACGGGGTGCTGTATCCGCGATCTTGCCAGTCTGGCATGAGTGAATCCATCTGGTCTTAGCACTGATCGCCCGCCAGCGCGATCCTCGAGTCGACCCCGTCTGATGTCCGCTTTCAACGAGTCTGCTTGACGTGACGCCGTCGGCAATCAACTGACCAACATGCGCCCCGGACTCAACACGCAGCGGATACCAGTACACATTTGTTTGCCAGAAAAACCTGCCACTGGCGGCTCAAGTCTCGTCAGTGGCGAGACTTGAGCCTGTACGCGGTCGAATTCATTAAGAGCCCACGTTGGACTCCGCTGACGTACGGCGTCCAGTCTGGTCGGCGCCGTTGCACCAGATCGACCGGTGCCACCAAACGCCAGCTATTGACGCAAAGCGTAGCTGCTCGCAGTGATGAGGGTGCAATGCAATAAATTTATTTGTGTGAGCTGTGGGCTCTTCATCATAACAATTCACTCTAACGTACATGCTCTCTTCTTCCTCCCCAGTCAGCCGGGCAGCTAGGCTCGACTGTCTCCTGCCAATGGGGGACGAAATGCTGTCGAGCCGGCTTAAACCCACGAGCTCACAGGCGGTTGGCGAACTTGAGAGCGGCTGGCCTCCACCTCCATCTTGAGCTCCTCTCGCCAGTGCTGCTCGCAGTAGATGCCGTTCAGGTGGGCCTTAGCGGACGTGTCCTCCGCGATCCTGCTCAGCTCGAACAAGCGGGTCATCATCGCGCGCTGGGCCGGCGACGTGCCCGCCGGGATCTGCGGGTCTATGCTGGCTCTTGGCTTGGGTAGCGCGCCGTAGATCGGCCCGTCGTCCTGAGCAGGAATCGACACACGTGTACGCGCCCGAGGCCTGACCGGCTCAGCTCTGACGTGACGGAAGCCACGATCGGAGTAGGATTTCTCGTCCGCGGTGGGTTTGGTCCAGCGGCGGTTGAGATGCGGCGCAACAACGTCGATCTCCTCTTCCTTGTCGAGCAAGGAACTCACCGGCAAGCTGGATCCGCATCGGTTAGACTCCTTGAACGACGGCGCCCTCGACGGGTACGTCTCACGGCGCTTTCCGGGCGAACGCACACGACTTGATGCGTGCTGTGGCTCGATAGAGGGCGGCTTGGATGTCTGCGGCTCAGGAGTCTTTGGCCTGGAGAATTTCTTGGGCTTGGGCTTGTGGAAGTCGAACTTGATCTCGCTGTTGGGCGTACACAGGGCGCGCTGGTGCGGGGACAGGAAGCTGCCAGTGTTGGCACGACGCACGCACACCCTACACGCCGGCACCTTTGTGAAGTCTCCGAGGATCCCTTGACTGTCGCTCACGAAGACGCGCTTGGGGCTGGTGCACTTCTTGCACACGGATTCGCCGCACAAGTCGCACTTGATCATCCGATGCCTGGAGGCGCTGCGGTTGCACACCTTGCAGGACGACGAACCACCCAGTATGGCCGTGCTCGCACCGAAATTGCGCTGCTTGTGCGCCATCTGCGAGAGGCGACGCACCTCGGCCAGCTCCAGTAGCTTGGTCACACCGAAGAACACGTCGACAGTGAACATGTTGGCCAGCGGCTTGAACATGCGGCCGGAGATGTCCATGTTGCCCAGCATGAACACTTCGACCGTGTGGGTGCTCTTCTGGCGGTAGATGTAGCGCGTGGACTGCAACGCGCGGATGGAGTTATAGTCGCTTAAGTTCGGGAAGGCCGGCAGTTCGACTGAGTGCATGATGTGGAATCCCAGCTCCTCGCCCTTACTGGAGAGAGTGATGCCGCTGAACTCGAGGTAGACGCTGTGGCGGTGCTTGAACAGAAGCCCCTCGGTGGGCGATTTCCTGACGAAGAACTTGTAGCCGAGGTAATGGTACGGCTCCGCGTGCGTCGGCGGCTCCAGCGTCTTGAGGATGGCGCAGTCGGCCACGTCCTGGTGCTTGAACTTGACCGCCAGCGCCAGGTCGTGCTGGCTTTCAGTCACCACGGCGCTCATGGCGTTCTCGACGCGGCCTTGGCCGTAACCTGTAAGCAGCATCGTGGGCGTCGCCAGCGTCTCGATGGTCGACGAAAAGAGCGGCAGGTCGAGTCTGCAGTGACGAACAGAGTTGAAGACGCTGTTGCCCGTCACGCCGGTCTTGCGTTCCCGGTACAGCTCAATGTCGTCGCGATACGTCTGCGGCTTCCAGCGCCGGGCGTCGACGATGCCGCTGTTGTGGTACGAGTGGAACTCGAACTCGCGGATGGTGTGCGCCAGGAGCTGCTGCATGAGCTGTTTGCTGGCCTGGTGCTCCTCGTCGCTCACCTCGAGCGGTGGCAGCGACTGGATCGGGAACCGCTGGCTCATGGGGACCTTCGGATCAAATAACGTAGGAAAGTGGTCGCGTTAGAGCAATTCGACAAGTGAGCCCGAGCGGCGAGAGCACTGAAAAGCGGGCCAAGGATCAGATGAAGTCGGTTTGCAGCCATCGGGAAGTGCACGAGTTCCATGACAGAGCAAGGCAACTCTCGGTGGTTTGGCTCGAGACTTTGCATGGACAAGGTGCGGACCAGGGGATCCGATGGCGGGACAAGTCAAATGATGGAAGGCTCGGATGGTGAACGCTGTCCACTTTGAGCTTTTGTATTTGGCGGTAAACTCGATGAATCCGCGCGCGGGACCATCGTGATTCACGTGAATCCAAGGTTGTGTCCCAGCTTGCAAAGCCCCGGGGTCTGGTCGTAAGTTACGACGCCCATAGATCGCGCACGTGATCTTCTCGCCACCAATTCGGCGGCACGGAGAGAGTTCTGCATGTGACTGAATTGCATCCTGCAAGTGGCTTACAGTCGTTTGGTGGACAGGCACACAGGCAGAAGCCACGCGATACGGTGCCTCGACCAGGATGGCAGGACCTGCCTTCCTTCTTTGTCCGGTGCCGATTCATTCGCGTCGACAGCGAGAATTCCGCCGGATACAGCGGAAGAGCGAGAGACGATGGCTAGTTGCAAAAGAACACTGACAGCGAGAGCGAAGAAGCATATCGCCGTGATGACAGTGGCCGATAACAAACACCCTGAACCCGTTTGTACGCTGGCAGACGCCATCATTGGCCAACACCGACGGCTATTGACAAACAAACACTACTGTACATGAACATACTACTGTAACACGTGGTGTGGCGCGTACACCTCGTGTCAGCGTCTGCCCCAGTGGACACTGACAGCTTTTCTGCTTCGTTCGGACTCTGAATCCGAGTATCCTGGTACGAGATGTCTTCAACGAGGCTCTCGAGGAATCTTGCAGCGTGATCCCACCACCATCACCGAAAAAGAATTCAAGCAGCAGCTTCAAGTGGCTTTGGAGACGAGGTTTTGAACGAATAATATTATGCCAAGCCAAGACCCAGTGCTTTGGGTGCAACTACCAACTCACCGCCGCTCTACGACATCCGACGAGCTCGAGACGTCACGTACGCGCTGGTTTGTTCGGCCACATCGTTGAGCTCCAGTAGTCGAGCGTACATCGCGTCTTGAGGAGAACTTCCCACGGAGTTTCCAGACGAGTGGGACCGTGACAACCGGTTGCTGCTGCCACTTGTGCCTCCGGGCATTCGGCGGTCATGCGGCGACAAGTTTGATGCTGGTACTGGAGGTTTTCCCGCGCTGTTGGAGCGGACGATGACCCGCGACGACTTCAAGTCGGGCTGCGGCCGTACAGGAGACACGGCTGCAGGTGCAGCATCTGCAGCCAAACCCCGGCGAGATTGAGGTGAACGGTCCCAGTTGCGGCAGTTGCCTCTGTATGAATGCGCGAGCTCGTTCTGCTGTGTTGGGCTGGCGCGAGCGACCGGCGTTGACGCGATCGCTGACGAGTACGAACCAGCAGAAGAACTCGACGAATACGACGAAGATTTAGGCCGAGCGTCCGTGTTGGCGACGGCGGTGGGTGCTGATGCCACCGCAGCGGAAACGCTCTTATCGGACCGGGCACTGAGTGGGTCTGCACTGTGTTGAGGGCTCCTTCCGCGACTCCTACCGGAGCTTCCACTGGATGACGCTGAGTTAAAGCGCTGATGCAGGCGCGAAGCCCCCATCGGAGCTTGAGGAGAAATAACATGAGATGGAAGAGGCTGGTGCAGAGTCTCGTTAGCCTCGACGATGCAGGCCATACAAACCGAGACCTTCTGAAACTTGCCCAAGACGTGGTCCGCATTGGGCACGTATATCCTCTTGACGTCACGACAGGTCGAGCATGCGAACAGGCCACAGCACTCGCATTTCACCAGCAGTTTGGACCCAGAGCTGAGTAGTGTGCTTTTCTTGGGGGTTTTACCACAAAGCTGGCATTCGTCGGCGTCCGGGTGGCGAGAGCGCACTAACACCGACGGACGGCGCTCCTGGACCATGTGCGTCAATTTCTTGGCCTCAGCGCAGTCTGTGAGCTGCACGAGCGCGAACAACGTGATCTGCGCTAGTTTATCGGCGATGGGCTTGATCACCATGCCGGAAACATCCAGGTTGCCCAGCATGAAGACTTCAACGACCTCGTGACTGCGCTGGCGGTACAAATAGCGCACGGATTGCAGCGCGCGGATGGAGTTGTAGCTGGTCAGGTTGGGGAACTGCGGCAGGTTCACTGAGTGCAGCATCACGTAACCCAGGACCTCTCCTTGGCGCGTCGTGCACGTGCCGCTGTACTCGAGATACAGCGAGTCGCGATGCTTGACGAGACCCGGCGCGCCCGGCGACTTGCGCACAAAGTACTTGTAGCCTAGGTAGTGATACGGTCTCTCCGCTGTCGGCGGCTCGATCGTGTGCAGCACGGCGCAGTCGGCCACGTCCTCGTGCATGAAGTTCACTAGCAGTGACAGGTCGTCCTGCGTCTGGGAGATGGCGGCGCTCATGGCGTTGGCCACGCTGCCAGGACAGCAACCGGTCATCATCATGGTTGGCGACGACAGGGCCGCCACGGAGTCACTATTAGGCAGCATGGCGTCCGGTCCGAGTTCCGATGCCAGTCCGGAGCTGGTGGCGCCCGCCACGCGCTCCCTGTAGAGCTTCAAGTCGTCTTGGGACCCAGCCGGTTTCCACCGTGCAGTGTCCACGACGCCCTGCGCGTCGTACGCGAAGCTCTCAAACGCCTGCACCGTGTGCCGCAGCATCCTGTTCATCATCAGCTTGGCCAGTCGGTGCTCTTCTGGCGACACCTTGACTTTGGGCAACAATAGCCGTGAGACCGGGAAGCTTGGCGCCATGGCTGTTGGTCCAGAGTGGCAGGAACTGCAGTGGAACGGGTTGAACGGAGAGGCCGACGTCGTTGAATGGAGCAGGCACTCGTTCCCTCGAAGAGGCAGACGCTTGAACCGCAACGAGGTTCTTGTCCTGCAGGAAAGCAGAAAGCCCGGCGCCGGTGGAGCAGCCAAACGTGAATGTCCACCCACAGCGCTACAGTAGTAAAACGAATGCCGACATGCAACTGAGATCGGCCGGCGCTGCAGTGCAGATGGTCCTCCAGCCGTGGTATGTGCCGCTCTATCTCACGCGCAGAGGATTCACTTGGACGTCTCTGTTCCTGGCAAATGGAGACTCTCGCGAGCATTTTGCATTGCGTTCGCCTTCCACAGAGAAGAGATCCATCGCCCGTAATCCCGACGCGAACGTCATTTGTCTTTGGTGATCTGCAACAGCAATTTGGGGGCGTTCGGCTGGCGAGAACGAGGAACGGCTGTGCCTGCCTCGAGCTGTAATTTACAGTGTAAACGGACTTGCAAGGGGATCCAAGGCTATCCCTCCCTGGCTTCGAAAGGTTTGGTCAAAGGGATCAAGCAATCTGGGACGCCAGGCAAGCTGCTTCTCGAGAAACGAAGGCGCTTCCCGCTGAGCACCATCCAAGCCTCACTGGACCAGAGAAGGTGGTTTTGCCGACGTGATCTCCGTAAGCTCACCGAGATCTGTCCCCGTCATTTCGATGGGGCTGGTCGAGCTTGAAGTTGTCTTGGTGGCCGTGCCACGTTCGACTTCAACATACACAGTAATGTCGGCGGTTAAACTTGCATCATACTTAGTAAAGCTACATGTAGTCTTGGAAGGTATTTTAGGTGCCTCTCCTCCGCGACCGTATTTGCTGCGATAGGAAGACGCCGTTCTGCTGCGTCGTGTTGTACGTTGACTCGGCCACGCGGTTCAGCTCCACCATACACGCGAACAGGTCGTTCTGCTGGGGTGTAGAGAACGTGTACGCCCCACTACATGTAGATGAAGAAACTAAGGCCGAGTCTGTAGATGCCACGCGCCGTAAAGCATAGTCGTGATGAGAACGCGACACCAGAGTCTGCTCTCTGGCTGGCTTCGTATCAGGCGGTTGCAGTGCTACCAGTTGGTGCTCGCGCAGAGTCAACTGCTGCTGCTGCTGTACGCGACGGCTGCTGCTAAACTGCTGGATGCGATGTGCGCGCTCTGTGGATGTCTTGACGGCATTAGCACGCCGCTGCTGTTGCAGCTCTATCTGCTGGTCGTTCACAGTGTACACCAGTTGATGTCCGTGAATACGAGAGTGCTTGCCCATAGGAGACACGGGTACAGAGCACCCGCGGAAGCTTCGAGAACTCACCGTGCTAGCCGAGCTTGCCACGCTCTCGTTCCTGCCTCGACGTTGAAGCTGCGGCGTCGACGAATACTCTTCAGAAGCTTCAGAAGATGTCGACGGACAGCTCGAGTCCGAGCGAGAACGCGTCCCTGAGCTCCCCGAGGATGACGCTGCCCGACGCCGTCGGTCGCGTGAGCCTTCGCGGTCAAGCTGAAGGTGCTCCGACATGACAATGAGCATCTGAGGCTCGCCAGGCTGCGAAAGCGCTCGGTTCGCGGCTAGGACGCAGCTCTTGCAGACCGACAGCTTGCTGAATTTCCCGAGGATCCGGTTCGCATCCATCTCAAACACCTTCTTGTCCGAGCGGCACCGCGTGCAGACGGCGTCGGCGCAGAGGTCGCACGCTGCTAGCGACGCACCTCCGAACAGCTTCCTTTTCTGCCTACACATGCTGCACTCCAGCGCCATCGACACGCGCTTGCTTTGCTGTCTGCGGTTATCCTGTCTGGTTTGCTGAGCCCTCCACATGTGCGTGAGGCGCTTTGCTTCGGCGCACGCGACTAACGTGGCGAGGCCAAACAGTGCGTCGTCCATAAATGTCGACGCGAATGGCTTCGTAGCCAAGCCGGAGATGTCTACGTTGCCCTGCATGAAGACTTCGACAACGTCCTCGCTCTGCTGCCGGTAGAGATACCGCACCGAATGCAGCGTACGGGCTGAATTCCGAGCTGTCAACGGCGGGAACGCCGAGAGTTCTACTGAGTGCATGAGGTGGAATCCAAGCCGCTCACCTCGCGTCGTCTCCGTATAACCGGTGAACTCGAGATACACCGAGTCTCGATGCTTGAGGAGCCTCGTGCCAGCTACTGGAGCCTTACGGACGAAGTATTTGATGCCGAGGAAATGGAACGGGTCCGTCTCCCTCGGTGCCTCGATCGTCTTGAGCACGGCGCAGTCCACAACGTCATCGTGATGCATGAAGCTCAGCACGAGCGCCAGATCCTCCTGCGATTTGCTGGTCACTGCATCCATTGCGTTCTCGACCTTGCCGCGCGTGAACCCGGACATCATTATGCCTGGTGGGGTCAGCGGGGCCACGGTGGAGCCTCGAGGCAGCACGTCCGTCTTGTCTAACGCGAACGCTAATGCCGCACTCGTCGCGCCTGCTTCCCGTTCTCGATAGACTCGCAGGTCGTCCTTGGAGCCTACAGCCTTCCACTGCGATGTATCCACCTCCCCGCCATTAGCGTACGCGTGGCGGTCGAACTCCCGTACAGTGTGTTGCAGCATCCGCGTGACCATGCGCTTTAATGCTCGCTGCTCGAGCCGCGACAGCTCGATCTTGGGCAGCTGAACGCGTGCGATGGGGAAACCGGCATTCGAGTTCATGCTGTTGCCGGTTGTGCCTATTAGCGACTGCGCGGAGAAGCAGACCACGGCTAGCGAGACCAGACGTGTCTGTGCAGCGTTGGGTGGGCCAGCAAGATCACGCACTTGAATTCCACGCGTGGGATTTAAGAAGTGACGCTCGGCCAAAGGATGGCCAGCAAAGGACGCTTTGACCTGACCAAGTCTCCGATGGAAAGGCATTGCGGCATCGACTTCCTGCAGCGTGCGGGGGCGATGCCGACATGTTCTAGACTTCTAACGGGGCGGGCTGTCCCATCCGCGATGTATCCAAGCGTGATCCGAAGCAGACACACGTTCGGTCAGGAAGCTCCCGGTTTTGGTGTGATCGGATTAAATCGCGCTACTTCCCCGTCGTTGAAGTGAACCTGGGTCAGTAGATCACGAAGGTGGGCTCTCACCAAGCTGTACATATTCGTGCATTGACTCGTTATACATGTACAACGCCTGGGGTGCAATGAATAGCGTAACGACGACTACGTGCCCTCTGCCTCTACCTGAGGATTAGCGCTTCAACATCAACTCGCCTTCATGTTGACCACCTTCAGAGTCGCTCTCCGATCTGGTTGCGCAGCACTTGGTTGTAACGTCGCTCGTAGAGGCCGTAGATCAGCCCAGGGAGCAAGAAGCCTAAGATAATAAGCGTGGATGTTATGCTGCGGAACGTGTCGAACACAATGTAGCACAACACGCCGGCAGGCAGCGTAGCAAGCGCTGCAAGCACTCGAGTGCCGCCCGGGACGCGAACGGGTCGAGGGATGTATGGCAGCCGTTGACGGAGACGAATCGCTGCGAGGATGATCAGGAGCTGCACGGCCCCAGCGAACGCATTGGCCATTGGTAACAGGTCGCCGAAGTCGACGCCCAGCAGAGCCATCGTGAAGATAGCGGTGGCGCCGATAGACACGTACGGGGCGTCGAAGCGAGAGCTGCGCGACGCGAAACAGCTCGGCAGGAGCTGCACGTCACTCATGCCCGACAACTGGAACGACTTGCAGAAGATGCCGGAGATGAACAACCCCGCGACGGAGCAGCACGACGAAAAAACGAAGAAAGCTTTGAGTACTGAGCCTCCGATAGCGTCGGCGAGTGCTGGGTACGAGTCATGCGTGAAGTAGGTCCAGTTCGGGTCGTCAACGAGGATGGCGGCGGGCATCGGGATTAGATAGGTGAAAAGCGTCAGCGCGATGGTGAACGCGATGGCTCGCGGGTAAACACGCGCCGGATTGGACACTTCACCGCCGAACACCGAGGCCATGTTGATGCCGTCGAAAGCCCAGAAGAGGGAGTTGAGCAGTAAAGCCCAGTCAATCTCTACAGGGCCGACTTGCTCATCGTCTCCTAGGTCCTCGTGGATGATGTTGGTCTCGTGTCGGACCTCGAAAAGATCACCGAAGTCGCGCGCGCGAGTGTATCCCCAAACGGTGAACACCAGGACCGGGAGCAGTACGCACACCAGCAACACAACGCACGTACGAGACACCACTCGAGTGCCAACGAGACACGGGAGCGTGAACAAGATCGCTAGCGCCAATTTGATGGCGTACGAAGCGATCCCTGAAGAGATGGAGACGTCATAGTAGTCATTCAAGATCTCCAGCAGATACCCCGGAAGCAACGCCATATTGAAGATGCCCGCCACCCAAGACCACCAACCGACTTGAAATCCCCAGAACGGCCCGCAAGCGTTGAACACCCAGACCGTAAACCCACCGTCTTCCGGGAACGCACAGCAGAGTTCTGCTACGATGAAGGCGTACGGCCCCGTCACAAGAAGAGGATAAAGTAGCATAGCTGGAAGGCCGATCGCAGGACCCGTGGAGGAGATAATCGTCTCGGAGCCTAACGGTCCACCACAACCGAAGAAGTACGTCACCGCCACAATGGAGAGAGTTCCCATAACGCGATGGTGCACTGGGGTCCCATTTGACTTCCTGTACGCTCCATCAGCGTCTAGTACGGCTGTGTCCATATCACTACTGGTGGCAAGCAAACACAAAACAAATGCTTTAGAATCGAACGGTCTGGAAGGTATGAAGCACCCCCAACGTACACGAAGACAGCGGTCATGGTCACGTTTGCTAGACGGAGGCTGAGGTCGTAGCGGGTGAATGTCCTTGTGAGATCAAGATAGGGATCGTCTCCAGGCGCTTCATGGGTCAGAGGTCAGTTTTCCACCGACGTTGCTGGCTTTCCACACTCTCCGGCTTTCGCTCGATGGTCTCCCTCTCGCTTTCCATTAATCACACTGACGTTCTGACTAACAAGACTAACGTTCTCACCGAAAATCGCGAGCGTGTGCCAATATGAGTTCTGTGACGCAGTGGATACACTCACAGTCTTCTTTCACGTTTACTACGGATACGACAGCCCTCCTCCAGCTTATCCACCAGGGATCGATATTGCACACATCCAAACCTTCTGTGGCGCTTTACCAGCCTTCCTAAGCCTAGAGCGTTAGAAGACGGCGCAGAAGAAACGTCGTTGGTCATCTCGGTGACGCGCGTAGGATCCGTAGGCGAGTCCAGGCAGCAGGAAGGTCAGAATGATCGCCGACGACGTCAGGTCGGAGAACGCGTCGACAACGATGTAGCACAGCATGATCGTCGGGAGAATGGCGAGAGCGGCGATGACGCCCTCTCCTCCAGGAACTTTGCTCGGGCGTGGAATGTAGGGCAGACTCTTGCGCAGACGAATGGCCGCCAGCATGATGAGGAGTTGTACGGCACTCGCGAAGACGTTGGTCATCGGCAACAGGTCGTCGAAGTCGACGCCCAGCAACGCAATGGTAAACACGCCCGTGACGCCGATCGACACGTACGGAGTGTCGAAACGGGTGCTACGCCACGCGAAACACGCCGGCAGCAACTGCGACTCGCCCATACCAGCCAGTTGAAAGGCCTCGCAGAAGATTCCCGAGATGAACAGTCCCGCGGCGGCGCAGCACGACGAGAAGACGAACAGCGCTTTGAGTACTGGGCCACCGATGGACGCGGCGATCTGAGGATACGAGTCGCGCGTGAAGAATGTCCAATTGGGGTCGTCCACGATGATGGCCGCTGGCATCGGCACCAAGTAGGTCAGCACCGTTAGTACGACCGTGAGGGTAATGGCGCGCGAGTAGATTCCCGCCGGGTTAGCCACTTCTCCGCCGAACACCGAAGCGATATTAATGCCGTCGTATTTCCAGAAGAGGGTGTTCAGCAGGAGCGCCCAGTCGATGGCCTTCTCGCCCACTTGGATGTTGTCACCCGCGTGCAGCTTGATCCCTTCGTGGCGAACTTCCGTCAAATCCACGTAGTCCCGTGCGCGCGAGTACGCCCAGACGGTGAATATAAGCACCGGCACGAGCACGAAGAAGAGCAGAGCCACACAGCAGCTAGACGCGACTTTCGTGCCGAGAACGCTTGGGAGTGTGAAGAGTACCGCGAGCGCGGTCTTGACACCGTAACAAGCGATGCTCGATTCGATAGAAATCCCGTACGCGTCGCTCAGAATCTGCAGCAAGAAGCCCGGCAGCAACGCCGTGTTGAAAATCCCAGCCATCCAGGACCACCAGCCAACTTGGAACCCCCAAAACGGGCCGAAGGCGTTGAGAACCCAGATAGCGAAGCCGCCGTCCTCTGGAAAGGCACAACACAGCTCCACCACGATGTACGCGTACGGGCCGGTGACGAGCAACGGGTAGAGCACCATAGCTGGGAGACCGATGGCCGGACCGGTTGACGAAATGATCGGCTCGGACCCAAGTGGTCCGCCACAGCCGAAGAAGTAGGTTACGGCAGCGATGGAGAGCGTCCCCATGACGCGGTGGTGCACTGGGCGGTGGGTTTGACTCGATTTGCGGTACGGAGCTTCAAGGACGGCCGGATCCACCAGGGCTTCAAGATCGCTAGGAATAAAAACAAAATGTAAGTAAAATTGTTGAGATTGGGTATGCTGCAGTAGAAATTGACGACGCTTTTACGTGGAGCTTGGAGACATCGAGAGCAGCGGGGGAGTTTGATGGTTCTTGGGAGTTGCTAGGCGAATGCAATTGTGCTTTTGAGCTGGGGTGCCCGCTCTTGAGACGGAGCCAAGCGTTGTTGTTGTTGTTTTTTATTCCATTTTACAAACTCCGATTCCTGGGTGCTCACTAAAGGTTCGTGGACAATACAGCAACCAGCTGCAGGGTTTTAGTCGGACGCTTTCGAGTTTAACAGGAAGGTCTCCTCTAACAATGTACCCATCGACCAAATACCAAATGAGACAAAAGACTATTATTAGGGACCATTATATCGCCAGTCGCCAACACAATGGTCACCGATAAGGAGCCGGACCCGGAGGCGGTACCGGTACGGGTGCATGTGCGGACAGCAGACGTCAAGGTCTCCTCAGTCCCTAGTGACGCGCCACCGACCGCCCCATCAGTGCTGGATGTGCGGCGCCGGCGGAACCGGGAGTCGATGCGGCGCGCGCGTGTGCGTCAACGTGAGCAGAAGTTCGAGATGCAAATGCAGATTCGGCAGCTTGAGACGCAGTTAGCCGAGCTCATTGCCGCGTCGCACGCGCAGCGCGGAAGCTCATCGGTATTCGGTCAGTTACTGCAGCAAACGGAGCGGCTACGGGCCCAGAAACGGCAGCTGGAGGGCAAAGTGCAGCAGTTCGAGAGCTTCCGGACCAAAGCAGCGCAGCAGGAGGACGAGGAGCGGAGGCGACTGGCGAAACGGAGACTTGAAGTCGACGCAAATCGTAGCAGCACACCGGAACAGAGACACGAGGAGGTTCCCGGTCGACCAGCGTGGATGTCGGCCAGTCAGGCTCAAGAACTGCCGCGGTTCGCAACGGACATGTTCCAAGCCAACGCAGCACGCACGGATGCGCTGGTGGCTAGAGCCAATTCGGTCTTGGGGTGGAGAGACAAGCGAGCAGTTGTGGACGACACGTGGGCCCAGTTCCTATTGACCAAGGACTTCCCGTGCCAATTGGCCGCGCCGCTCGCCGAGAGGACGTGGAACGCCACAGTGAACGTGGATGAAATGAGGGGAATGCTCAAGTGGACGGCCGGGATGCAAGTGCGGCATCAGCTGAGTGAAAACGCCTACGTCGTGTGTCGAGAGCTGCACTTGCCCAACTCAGCTGATGCCGACCATCCCATTTGCTACAGGTATCAACTCATCATCTTCCGTGCGGAGACTCGGAACGGCTTCATCATCAGCACGCAGAGCATCAACTTGGCTGGGGGAGCGGATGCGACCACGAGGCAAAGGCTGGACCAGAAACTGCTGCGCTTGGCGGGCATCCCGCTCGTTACGATGTACGGCTTCCAGTTCGAGCGGCAGTACTGCGACAGAACAGGAGAGGAAGTCGGCTGTCGAGTCAAGTTGGCAGGTAGAACGAGCGATGGATCGTTATCCTACGCACACAAGGTGCTGACTGAAGCGCTGCCGTCTATTTTACGATGGGAGAACACGTACGTAGGCCCCATTCTGTGCGTTACCAGCACATGATGTTTCGAGAGACACTGGTCGGTTAATTAGCCGTGAGGGCTTCAAGAGGAGAATTACACTGTACTACAGTTTATCATAACAACGTCGTCTAAGGCGGAGGTTCACCTTTGCCCTTCCTCATCGGTTCAAGAAACGGTTGTAGACTACTTCCTCGCGTTGAATTTCCCCCGTCGGTAGATTCCTAGACGCCAAAAAGCAGCCAAGACAAAAGTTGTAAGCGTGGGCTGCCATCCTCGACGTTGTATGTCTTGACCGCACCACAAGATTCTTGCTGACACTGCAGTGTTTGCAGACACACTACACCACAAAAGTCAATGCAAGTGACACCTTACAGACAGAAAAGAAAGCAGAAGGACTGGTACTGTACCTGGTGGCAGACTGTGCACTCCACACTTTGCGTCGAGAAGAGTTTGCCGATCGTTTTGTGACAGTAGGAACACACGCTCGGGTCTTCACTCTCCGACAGTTGAGTCGCGCTTGTTTGTTCCGTTGAGGACGAGGAGGAAGACGACGACTTGGACGCAGCGAAGAAGCTGCCTGACTCCGCCCCTCGGGCTGTTTTGTGCAGATACCAGCGCAGCTTCTTGCCTTCCGCACACTCCATGAGTGCGCCCATACTTAAGATACTGTTCGCAACCTCTTGTAGCGCGTAGAACGAGAGCATGGCGCCGCCCGGGTCGATCACTGCGTGCGCGAAGGCCTCGACGATCTGGTCGCTTTGCTGCCGGAAGATGACGCAGAATGACATGCTGGCCCGGACGATATTCAGATGCTTCAACTCGGGCAGGTCCGGATGCGTCACCGACTGTGCGACGCTGTACCCGATGCGTTCGCCGCGCGACGTGGTAGCAAACCCAGAGCTCGTGAGCGTGACGTAGTCTCTCTGCTTCACGATCGCGCCGAGACCTGGAGCGGAATAGAGGAACCAGGCGACGCCGAGGAAGTCGAACGGGTTCTCCTCGGTAGGACTCTCGAGCGTGCCCAGCATCACTGAGTCCTCCATACCGTCCTTCGAGTAGATCCCCCGCCTTCGGAGCGAAGCTGAGTCGTGCACGAACATGCCATACATGACATCATCGAGTGAGCCTACAGCCGTCCCCACGCACACCACAACGGGGATCTTAGTGGCGACTGAAAGAGACGACGCCGGTCCGATTAGCAGCGCGTCGTCGTCCGTTCCGAGCGAATCCGGCGACGACGTCGAGTCCGAAGTCGCACCTGCCGTCACCGATGTAGACGTACTGGGACTGACGCCCGTGTCAACACTCCCCGATCGCTGACGATAGACCTTCATGGCTCCTTTGGTGCGGACGTGTTTCCACCGCCGCGGGTCCAACGACCGGTCCCTTTCGTACAGGAAGTCCTCGTACAGTGCACGCGTCTCGTAAAAGCTCTCATCCGCGATGCTGCGGTACTCGTGCGCGTCATCGTCTGTGAGCGTCACCGGCGGCAGTATTGTCGAGCCGATGAACGTGCGCGACGGCGCGTCCGACATGGCTCGGTGGGTTAGTTTTCCGTACTGGTGATTCTTTCGCCTTGCTGGAGGGAGTTCTCGAGAATGAAGCGCTCTGCACACACACACTTCGCGCGCCCTTCAGCATGTCTCCGTCTACTCTCATCACGAAGAAAACCGTCATGGTCCTACACTCGCAGAGGCCGGACTGCAACTTCGTCTGATTGTAGCATGATGTGGCTGCGCCTGACTTGACGCACGAGTCCACACCGAGGCTATCTGCTTGAAGCGGGTTGCTTGGAGACCATGTACCTGGCTTCAAGCACGAACTTCGGGCCAGTGTATTGCGCTGTTGTGGCCATCTCTAGGTAACTCCCAAGGAGTATGGAGACGAACTTGAGTTGAACGAGCTGGATGGGCAAGTGTTTAGCCAGTTACACGAGTGCGGTACCGCAGTGCCTAAGAACTTCCTTCTCTTTTTTCTCATGGGAACAAATACGTCGCGACGGCCCCGCTGATGGCTGTCGTCGCCAAGACGGACACGATATTAACCTGCTCGTTGCTCAGCACGTCGACTCCGCACACGTGCTCGACGTTGGCGTGAGGCGCTGACTCATCGCAGATCTTACGCGATGAGCGGTCGAAGTACGTGGCCTGCACGGTAGCGCCCAGAACCGAATCCAGCACGGAGCCGAAGAACCCGGTCACGGCGCCCAACGTGATCACATGGAGCTGCGCCGTGCCGGACGGTAAACTTCCCGCGTAGTGCAGCGCGCCGATGAAGGCCCCGCCCAAAGCCGATACGGCCAGACCCAGCACCGACACGCCGCCGTTGGTGCCGGGCGGGACCCGACGCAGCGTCGTGATGAGCCTGGGCTCGCTCCTGCTGAGCACTCCGAGCTCGGACGCCCACGTGTCAGCCGCGCAACACGCGTAGTGGCCGATGAAGCTGGCCAGCAGGTAGCTGCGCTCTGGGGTGCGCTTGAAATCGATAGCTACGTCGTCGTCTCCGAACCGGGCGACGGCGTAGACAGCAATGAGCGTTGCCAGAAGGCTGCAGGCTAGCACCTGACGGGCGGAGCGCTGACCGCCGGGCTTGTAGTTGGCGTCCAGCTGCTGCTTAACACTGGCGCGGACCTTGGTGAGTTTGCTGCCGGAAAAGTAGAAGCCCAGCAGCAACAAGCCTGCGCCAGGAGTTAGCCAGCAGTTAAAGGAAGACACATATCGATCAGGACAGACGACGTACCGAAACGGTAGCCCGACGCGAGCGTGAAGAAGCCCACGACGCAGGCGGCAGCCGCGCCGGACACATCCAACGACTGCTTCTTGAGTCCGCGGCGCCCCAACCCCCCGGCAAGCAGCGCCGCCACCAGCACGCGCGACAACGGGACCAGCATCTTCGTCCGTTCGGATGCGCGTCTACGGTACACTGCGGCGGCCTTGTACCGTTTCAAGTGAACCCATGTGCATTATTCATGGTCCGGGCCAGGAAGAAATCGATTTGTCTCCAGTGCCGCCGTGATGGTCATGTCTTTGGGTCCCTTGAAGCGCCCGACAAGGTCGGAGCATGCGTGGACAGAGAGCCCGCGGCAGTCTGCTGCCTGGGAACGCGCGTCTATTAATACGGTCCAGCTTGCCGCAACTTGAGAGTCCGCAAATTGATGCAGGATCATTGCCGCAATGATTGCGTTCTTCACAGTCCTGTCTTCGCCTCAGCAATCCATTGCTGTGCTTCACAGTGTGAAGCTTTCAGCTCTTTTTCTAGCAGCTTCATGTGGATGTCGACGACAATGGTGAGTCATGGCATGAAATGAGCACCTTCAGCACCAGCCTCGGACTCCGGGTCGGTGCTGCGAGTTAAGACGAACCTTGTCACCTTCAACTACATGTAGTCGCCGTCGACGTTGCACGTGGCTGACCCCTTCGTTTGGCCACTAAAATCTCGGTGGAGGAGGCAACGGTGTCTTCAATTGGCGTGCGGGTCAACTGGAGGTCCGGTTCCACTCCCTCGAAGCCCTCTGGTTGAGTGCCGCATTCGCCGATTTGCCAAGTCGCCGAGAGACGTCGTCTACTACTGTACCAAACCTCAATGCCGCCTACGAGCTCCCGTGATATCTCGTCCAGTACGCTTCCGCGCCTGCGGTTCGCCAAGGAAGACGTCCAGCACTACCGGGAGGTCTCCGATGCCTGTCTGGCTGAAGTGCTGGACAAGTACGAGGACTACGTGTACAGGAACAAGCGCCAGATTGACACGCAGCGGTGGAAGACCGTCAAGTCCCGTGAGAACGCCGTCGTCTACCGGGAGCGATCCACGTCCGACGCCGATCTCAGTAAAACTGGCAGCGACCAAAGTCTCAGCAGTTCGAGTAGCAGCTCCAGCGGTCCGGCCTACCACGCTCGCCACGACCCAAGCGCAGCGGTGGAGACAGTAAGCGGTGCGATCGTATCTGGTCCTGGCGCAGCACTCGCGGCAGGGACGAAGATCCCCGTGATGATCTGCACGGCGACGATGCCTGGTACGCTCGAAGACGCAATGTACGGGTCATACGTGGACGACACCGCTTCGTTCCGTCGACGAAGCGCCTACGAGCAGGACTTGGCCGATGACATTGGGATGCTGGCTACGTTCGACCGACCGTCCGAGAAGGACCCGTTCCAGTTTATGGGGCTCACGTGGGCCCTGCGCAGCTTCCCTGGGCTTGGAGCGGTAGTGAAGCGCCGGGATTTCCTACTGCTGCAACGCATCGGACTTTCCAGGACGTCACGCGGCGAACTCATCGGCTTCACGATCACGCAGTCCGTCCCGCATCGTGATCTGCCCGAGCTGTCGCAGTACGACATCATCCGTGGCAAATTATCCATGTGCACGATCTACCGCGCGATGGAGGGCCAAGTCGACGTGTTCGTCCAAATTGTTATGCAGCCTGGAGGCCGCGCATCGAATTACTTTATGATCCAGGAGACTGCTACGTCTATCATGTCCGTCGGGAAGCCGATGGATGTGGCGCAGAAGAAGAAACTCTTCTGGTTAATGAAGAAGAACGCGTTGGAAGCTTCGGTAGCTCCTGGGTCCCCAAGCAGCCGTTCCGATTCCTCGTCCTCTTCCTCGTCAATGCACCGCCGCCTTCCGAAACAGGAGTCCGACCACTGCGCGTCGTGTAAGAGATCACTCACTCGGATTTTCTCCACGGCTGGCAGCTTCTGCCAGATCTGCCAAAAGGTTCGTACATTGAGTGTTATGGTTGTCTGTTGATGGAATAGCTAACGGCATTGTGTGAAACCAGCGCGTGTGCTCCAAGTGCAGCATGACCAAGAAGCTCGTTATCGACACGACGGAGAAAACGGCGGTCCTCCGGCCTTTCAACTTCTGCATCGGATGCACATTAACTGCACGAAGCTACTCGTCGCTGCAAGTGCACGCTGAGGAGCTGGTGCAGCGCAACCGCAGGTAGTTCGTGCTGCATCAACAAGTGGGCGATCGTATGAGCTCAGTAAATGTTTGGCGAATGCTTTACAACTTGAGCTACACGGCTCAGGATATACTCATTTTTATTCTGCTATCGATGCCCGTGAGCTGCTTCTGCCTCGAAGCGTGCAGGGTCGATGACGGTTAATATACTACATTGTTCTCATCTTCTGCCGCGCGTTAGGCGGCGCTGTATCCAGACGAGACGGTCGCTGGGTCTTCAACGTACAGCATCACGCGAGGAGTAGCCGAGGAGGAGCGCGACACGTACGCCGCAGTGCTGTAAGCCTTCTGGCGCGGCTGATAATATGGCGACGCCGCGTAATGCGAGAACTGCTGCGAGGCCTGTGACGAGCGAAAATTACCTGGGCGGCCGGTTTGAGTCGATCGCCGGCGCATCGACGACGGACGAGATCGGCTGCTTGGGCGGCTCACTGTACTGCGAGGAGTGACGAGGCCAAAGCTCGTCTGCTCTAGAATCTCCTCTACCACGATCTGGGAGGCGTTACGCTGGTTAGCACGCAGCACGCAAGGCAGACAGAACTTGAGCGCTTTCTGGCAGATGTCGTTCATGTTGTTGACGCCGCTGCCGCTGCTGCTGCGACTCCGACTCCGCTCAGTCGAGGCTCGGGAGGCCTCCGGTCGATCCAAGTCGTGCACGCCCATACTCCCACCCAGGTCCACGCCGGTATTCATCGGCGTATTCACGTCCTCCGTTCTCGAAAAGCGCAGCTTCTTCACGACGCTGCAGCGCGAGCACACCAGCTTGGTACAAATCGAGCAGGGAGCCCCACTTCTGTTGAGCAGGTGACCCACTCGACGGTCACACAGCGAGCAGGTCGTCGACCAGGCGCCGTCGCCCATGATGGCGTCGGTCTCTTCATCGTTCATCTCCTCGATCCCGCCCATGCCGCTGGCCTTGTGCTGACTCGCGGCTCTGCGTCGACGTCCTGCCTGTTGCGCTGCATAGGCGATTTTCTTAAGGTGAGCACAGTCCACAGCAGAGAAGGTCATGTGCAGAAGGAGGTCTGCGGCTGCATTGACGGCCATGAACTGCATCATGCCGCCTTGAGGGTCGTAGTACCCCCTCGTGAAGACGTTCAAGGTGCCGGTGAGGCCGCTAGAGCTCTCCGACGAGGACAGCTGATGGAACAACTGCACGATCGACGTTCGTGCACGAATAACCGAGGACGAGATGCTGGTCGTCGCCAGCAGAGCCAGAGCCTTGATACTCACCGAGTGCATGACACGGTAGCCGACCCGGTCTCCATTGGCCAACCGGGTGACCCCCGTAGCCTCGAGATAAAGTAGATCTCTTCTCTTGGCCATAGCGTCGTGGCGTACGGCCCATTTCAGGCCAAGGAACCGGAACGGCTCCTCAATCGTCGGTCCTTCAACGGTGACCAGCACCTCTGCGTCCTCCAGGGCGTCGTCCGCATACGCACTGTTCATTTTCATAGCACGCGTGGTGGCGCTGGCCACGCCGTACATGGCGTCGTTGACGTGGCCAGCCACGTGACCAGTGACCATGAGGAGCGGCAGGTCCGTCTCATTGGTCGTGCACTGACCGGGCGGCAGGACCGCGGCCTGCTTGGCCTCCTTCCTCTGCTTATACACGCACAGCTGGTCCTTCTTCTTGACGGGTTTCCACTGCTGCAGATCCACCTGAGTCTGGCCCGTGTACGTCTTGAGCGCGTCGGCCAGCAGCAGCTCCGACAGACGCGAACACACCTGCGCCTCGTCCTGCGACAAACTGACGGTGCGCCGCTCCAGCGCCGAGAAGGCCGACTGCGTCTCGAGCTCCACCAGGTTGCTGCAGGTGGACGTGCGCGCGCGGCCGCGCGGCCGGGGGAAGCGTCGCTGGCGCTGTTGACCGTCCATAGCGCAAGGCGTCGAGCTGTTGTCTACTGGATGTGGCGACCGGCGTGCACTTGGCCGAATGCCGGTCTATGGTCGAAACACGTCAGTGTGCATCGTTAGATGTGCTGAACCCGATACATGATATGAGCTACTTGGACAGTTCATCGGAAGATAGAGGTGCATTGGATCTTTGGATATGTGAAGAATTTGGAATGACCGGTATAATATGCTGCAGTTTCATCTAACCAATTCCGAAAACAAGGTGCTGGTGCCGGCGAGATTGGCCGAGCATAGTGGGGGCAAGTCGAAGCTGCAACACCTGCCCAAGCGGAACGATGCCATGCTCCAGCTCTACGAGCTCGCTCGCTCTCTTGCTTGACACGCTGTCAACCGGAGCAAACCCCCTGCACGAAAAACAGTCGGCAGAAGCTCTGCTGTTCTCCACCCTATTTACCCGTGGTCCGACAGTGAGCGCGTCGTGTCTTTGGGCCGCCGCCGGCATCTTGAGGCGCAGGACAAATCTGTAATACCAACGGCTTCAAGTGACAAGTGTGCAACGAGGTCCTAGGCATTTCACAACGCCAGACTAGCCCCAACTGGACTTGGTATCTTTCGCTGCCATGAGTTGGGCTCGGCCTCACTTGCCCCAATCTGGCCTCTACCAGTCTCGACCAACCAAGTACTGGATAACGGTTCCCGAGAATTTAGTTTGATTGCCGATAGCTCTTGCAGGCTGCAGCTGGACTGCACGTATCACCCGAATGTGCTTCAGTTGCCTAGACCACTGAGCTAACCGTGAGGAAACCGTTTATTGTACATGCAGCAGACCCCCCCCCCCCCCCCCCCCCCCTCCTAAGGAAGGAGACTCCTTCTCCGAAGGCGACACATGTGCGTGTATCATTCATTGTATGCACCTACGCACGTGCCAAAACACTAACGCACGTGCTCAGTCTGCAGCAGTTCCCACATTATCGTAAGGACATAGTAGGCATCATGTTGTCGACCTTAGGACAGCTCAGTCTCCAACGATGTACACTGTACTAGGACGTCCGCTACTGTAGTCCTTTCTGGAGAGTTTGTCAGCAGAGATTGACTGCAAGAACGCGCTCTTCACTGGTCTCTTAGTCTAAATTCAAAAGGAATTGCCAATCAAGCCACATTGATATCAACTATTGATATCAACTCGCCCTGCTTTGGTAACCATCGGTTGCATGTCCAATTGGCAACTTCACGGCCAACTTCAACACTATCCTCGTTTTAGTGACACATATTGTCTTTCATTCTATTTTTATAAATAAAAAACGATTAGGAAATTTAATTACCCAAAAGTATTCGTTTTTAGTCTCAAAATATTGCTACATGTAGTACAATATTTTTGCATTAAATACATATCCCGACTTTGTCCTAACCGTTTAAAACTCTATAAGTTTGGAGGAGCTCCTATAAATTTGGAGGAGCAGCATTATTTTTCGATTACGCCTTCTCAGATCCGCTCTCCTTGTCGACGCGCCTTCTTCTCTTCTCTTTGCTTCGACGGCTCCACTTCCCTCCACCCTACGCCTGCATCGCTATGGCGAAGGCCATCATCTCCTCTGTACGTGCATGCGCTTCCACCTTTCTACCTCTTCCTGTACCTCTTTAGTTCCTATATCCTTTTTCCGTATCTCATACTTTATACTTCCGTCAAAAAGATCCTCGAGGCGCAGCTGGGGAAGTACGTAGACGGTCTTCGCAGTGACTCCCTTGTCGTGGGTCTCTGGAGCGGCGAATTAGAGCTGCGTGACCTGGCGCTCAAGCCCCATGCGCTGGCAGAGCTCCAGTTGCCCGTGTCCGTGACCAGCGGCTCGGTATCTCGCGTTCTCGTGCGCGTTCCTTGGAACCAACTGGGTTCCGCCAGTGTGACCATCACTCTCGAGGGAGTTTCGGCTCTTGTCGTGCCTAACACAGAGCGACCAAGCTCGGCTGAGCTGCTACAAGCCAAGAAAAACAATTTAGAGAGACGGGATCTCTTGAGACAGCACCAGCGCTTTGCAGCCCGAGTAGCCCCTGGCCAGGGCCAGGAAAAGCAGAAAAACGCCGAAGATGAAGGGACTTTCGTGTCGAGACTCACGACCCGCATCGTGGCGAATCTCCAGGTGTCCTTACAGGACGTTCATTTGAGGTACGAGGACTTTGTGGCCAACCCGGAGGCTCCTTTTGCGTGTGGTTTTATGCTGGAGAACTTTCGCTTTTTCACGACGGACGAGGCTGGACAAGAGGCGTTTGTGGACCAAAGCTCAGTGCACAGTTTGTTCACGTACAAGAAGGCGGAGCTCACGCAGTTCGGGATGTATTGGGATCGTCTGGATAGGAACGACACAGAAGCGAGATTGGAGGCGCAGGGAAACGTCCCCAAGGCCATGAGGGACATGGTACAGGCGCTGAATAGACAGGAAAACAGCACAAGACGCTGGGTGTTGAAGCCCTGCTCCTTGGGCGTGCAGCTTACGAAGAACGAGAGCGCAGACTACTCGACAGTAGCCAAATACACTGTGGAAGCGGAAGTAGGCGCCCTTCAGGGAAGCTTGACCCGTGAGCAGTACGAAGATGTGCTGTTCCTGCAGCGTGCATTCCTTGGTAGAAGAGCTGTGGAAGCCCATTTCGCACTGGCCAGAGGACGACCTCTACACACACCGGGGGCGCGGCCTCGGGAGTGGTGGGACTACGCTACCCGCCTTGTACTGGAGCAACGCAGGGCGAAACTTCGACGTGAGGAGAAGGATGAAGATACGCGGCTGCATCGACGGCCACACCGCCGTAAAATGCGCTGGTCTTCCGTACACAAGGCGCTGCTTGAACAGCAACTGTACATTGAAGCTTTCCGAACAGAACTTCGCAATGGAACACCGCTGGATCCGTCCACTCGACAGGGCAAGTTCAAGCAGCGGTACGAAGAAGTGTACCCATTAGATGTGGTTCTGCTGCTACGTGACATCGCAGAAGACGCTGAAGAGCGTGCACAAACAGAAGCCAAGGCTGCTGCAGAAGCTCAGACGAAGACTCAGAAGACTCAAGACGGTGGAGGGTCCTGGTATTCGTACTTTTTCGGTGGGGAAGCAGAGACTTCTAGTGCCTCAACTCAAGAAGAGCACGTTCTGTCAGCTGAAGGCCGCGAGAATCTGCGCGAAGCGTACAACGATGCAGTGGAGAAGGCTGGCAGTGCACATGAAGTGCCAATGGGGTGCAATCTCATGTCGATTCAGATCCAGCTGAAGAACGGCTCAATGGCTCTGTACCAATCCAACGCCCACGAGAGTCCGTTCGTCACCGGGATGCTGCACGGTTCACTAGCGGTTAATGTCCAGCCGGAAGATGAGTGGGACGCCAACTTCCGCGTGCAGCATTTCGACATTTTCAACGGCCTGGCGCGTGACTCTCGCTTTCATTCGTTCTGCAGTCCTACTGCCCCGCCAAGTGACGACCCGAGTTCGTCCTGCGTCAGTATCGACCTCAGTCGGCGAGCTGTGGTACAGACTCAAGCTCTAGGGGACGAAGCCGTGCAAGCGACTCTAAAAGTTCGCGTACGCTCACAGCCTATTCGTGTGCTGGTGGACCCGTCCTTTGTGATGTTCCTGCACGCTTTCTTCGTGAGTCTGCTACCGGAGAAGCAGCTAGAGAAGGTCTGGCAGTTTGCGACGTCGTCTGTGGCCGACTGGATGTTTGCAGATGATCCCAAGCTCTTGGAGTCTTCCGAGACAGAGAAAGAGGCTGAAGAAGCAGAGCTCATGCGGTCATTGGAGAGAGCGGAAGGCCGCGTTGCGTACGATGTACTGGTGGACATGGACGCACCTGTGCTTATGCTGCCTGAGAACGTTTCCGAGCCGACCGGTGCCGTTCTTGTGGTGGATCTGGGCAAATTGAGCTTCCGCAACGATGAGAAAGTGACTGCGATCGATACGCCGTTAGATATGGCGTTCGGCACTACGGACAACGATCCGCGTCTGCACTGGCGTCTGGAAGTGACGCAGATCCACGTCTCGCTTGGTCGTCAGGAGCAGCTAGTGGATTGGAGTGATGAAGAAGTCCGCGGTTTCTCTAAAATCGTGAAGGAGCTGTCGATGGAGTTCTCACTGCACACACAGGCTTCGTCTACACGTCTCCGACTCCCGTCGCGCGGGAAGAACACTGCAGTCAAGCCACTGCCGCAGGTGGGCGTCCACGCTGCTGTTCCTTCGATCGTGGTGTCTCTGGCGGAAGACCAGCTAGTGGCTTTGGGCCAGATCCACTCCTCCGTACTTGTACAGGCTGCAACCATTGCTCGAGCTAAAGATATGCAGCTAGCGTACTTCGAGGACCAAGAGAATGACAGTGGAGAGGAGAGCGCGACGGAGTCAGAGAGCGCCAGCGACCAGAGTTCAAGCACTGCGGCTACAACTGCGGAGGAAAAGTTCCTTTTGGAGATGGAGCTTTCGCTGGGATGCGTGGAGCTGAATTTGCGCGAGTCTTCTGCCCAAGACGCGTTCGTCTTACGTGCTTCTCATACTTCATTTGCAGTTGAAGCGTATTCGACTCGCCAAGTATTCCACGCTCGATTAAAAGAGCTCGTGATGGAGGACAAACTATACTCACCCGACTCGCGCTTCTACAAACTCATCTCCACGGGTGAAAGCGAAGGTGACACGCTCCATTTGATTGCCATTGACGTCACCACATTTTCTCCAGAATCAGCGCAGAATAGCAGCTCGTTGCAGGTGGAGGCGGACGTGCATTTCAATGTCCTGCATCTGCAGTGGAACCCGTCGTCTGTGGCGCTGTTTTACCGCATTATCTCTGCGTACGCGTCTGCCATTCAGTCCCATGACGACGACTTCCCACCTGAAACTCTTACGTCCCCAGTGAAGCCGACATCTTCTCCTAAATTTCTACCAGATCAGACTCAAACAGGAAAGAAGAATCGTGTCGCAGTCCTGTCCACTCTGCGTTCGCGAGGACGACCTGTTGTGGTGGTGCGTGCGTCACTCGTCCAGTTCAGTCTGACGTTCAATAAAGACCAAATCGACCGGCAACTCGCCCGGTTAGAGATGACCAACTCGGCTCTCAACTATACGAGTTACGCCGTCGAGGGAAGCGCTGAGGAAGATGCATTCGAGGTTAGTGGTCATGTTGGCAACTTTGTGGGGACGGACTTGAGCACCTCCAAGCATCCCTTGTACTCAACGCTTCTCGGCTTAGATGAGGATGAAGCTCGCCGTCGTAGCACGTCTGGAAAGGAACTAGATGCGCTATTGAGCTTCGAATTTGCGAGTGACCCGATGGTGAGCGACAAGGATGCTCTTCGCTTGGCGTTCCAGCCGATCCGCGGTGTTTACTACCATCAGCAGATTTTGGAACTTGTGGACTTCATTCTCGAGGGGGTCTTAGGCGCGATGGTGTCTCAGACACTGATGAACGCCACTCAGCTACTGCTGCGTGAAGACGAGGCCAGTGTTGTGCTTGACTTGAGTGTGGAGAAGCCCACATTGATTCTCCCGTTGAGCTTGGAAGATGCTCCGCATGCGAAGGTAACTGCGAACGTGTTGCGACTAGTTCACTTCCCATCTAGCGCTGTGCATTACCACGGACCTCCAGAGGCAAGAACCAAGCGAGTTGTGCACGACGAAGCGCTCCCACGTGCTGTGGTTCACACTTCGGACGGGATTTCTTTGCGCGTAGACTGCAAAGACCTGTTCCTGGAGCAAGTCTGCATTTACTGTACTACCACAGGTGGTAAGAAGACAAAGGGCGCCGAAGGACCAGTATATGAAGAGCTACTTCCCGAGCCTGCGGACCTGAAGATTAGTATTGAAGACCTTGTCTCGTCCACGATCTCCTTAGACGAAAGCAGCGATGTGTTCCTCCCTCGAATCACGGTGGACTCGGTACTACCTCCGCTTGAGGCGCATCTATCGCGCACTAGTTATCTGGGAATTGTCGCTCTGATTCTGGAGAATTTCGGCGCCGAGGAACTGCAGAACGCGCCTGATCCAGCTGGAGAAACGGGCAGAACTAATAACTCTGGTCGCCTTCTAGGGACGAGAAGAAGCAGCGCAGATACTGAGCTACCTTCACTACGACCTACTGTGAAGTATACGTACCTTCAAGCGGACGCAGATGAAGCAACACTCCAAGTGCGGTTTGTGATGGAAAATGTGCGGGTTCTGCTATACCAAGACACACAAGTGGAAAGCGACGAAGACACGCTGGATTCGATTGTACAGCGCACACTTGAAAGCGACAAACCGCCACGTGATGGGGCTTTTGCAGAGGTTGTCGCTACAGATTTTTCTCTAGTGTTTGACGACGAGTACGAGAAGAATCCGCGTCTGGCGGTGCATCTAGGTGCATTTAGCGCTCGGGACCTTGCAGGGAAGTACAAGTCTTTGTGTGGTGAAAGCGGCACGTTGCTGGCATCGCCGCAGCCACTGGAGATACGCTATACATGGGACGATGCCGCCCTGACAGGGGACCTGGACTTGCTGTTCTCCGAAGTGACGGGTACTGTCATCCCTGAGGCCCTACTGTCACTCCTCGGCTTCTTTGCGTTGCCGACAAAGCCAGGTAAAGCGGGGCTGGCGAAGGAGAAGAGTCTCACGGAGGCATCCCGAAAAATTCCGCCGTCTCCGTCGTTATTAACACGGCGCGAGAGTATTTCGGACATTCTGCGGGATGGAAAGGAGCCAGACCTGACAATCACAGTCCGCGCGACGGCTAAACAAGTCGGCGTGGCGCTCCCACGTGACGCCTATGACCCGGATAGCCCGCGCGTGGCTTTCGCAGGCGACTTCACTCTCGAATTTATGTGGAAACCGCACCCGGACCCGAAGAAAGGGAAGAACGGTGACGACCTGGACATCCAAAGCAGCATTTTGGCCGACGCGCGGAACATGGAAGTGGTGCTGGAGAACGCTAGGCGGCCTGGTTGTTGCGTTGCAGCGCCAGCTTCGAACACGAAATGGGACGCCATTGACGTTGCGCCTTTGATCCAGTTGCTGGAGCCCTGCTCGCTACACGTGGAGGTGAGCGACCTGTTCCCGCATGCCGGTCAGCGGCAGCAAATTGTGGCGCTGAGCTTCACTCCCATTGAAGTTTTTGTATCTTACGACGACGCACGTATGGCAATGGACACGATGGAGGCTCTCAACGCAGCGATCGAGCAGCACGAAGAGGTCATTCGTTCGTCACGTGAACCGCCTGCGTTCCATTCGCATTCTAGAGCACGAACGTCGTCCAAGAGTCTCGTGGTAGAGGAAGAGGAAGTCCACCGGTATTTTACCTGCGAGCTGCCGACCGTGAGCTTGACCCTGATTAACGACTGCGACGGCTGTGATATGGGGTTGGCTCAGCTACAGATCGAGCGCTGTCATTTATTCTTGAACGTCACGTACACGGCGCAAGTAGAAGAGATCGAAGGCCCTGCTTTCTTCGCGCCGGATTCGTCCGTGCCCGTGACAACGACAATTTCTGGCGGAGGGAATCTCGTGGTGCTTATGTCGTACTACAACCCAGACACGCGCGACTGGCACCCCATGTGCACTGAGTGGGGGCTGGACGCGTCCGTACAGGGGTCAATTTCCAACGAGAGCGAGCTGCACGTTATCCTCACCGCTTCACAAGCACTGGATCTCACTGTTACGCACGGGTTGCTAGAGGTTGTGGCGTCTGTAGGTGGCGCATGGAAGCGTCGTGCTGCTGTGACGACCCAGGAGTGCACAGACAATGAAGATGAAGAAACCAAGCGACGGAAGATGGCGCCGTGTGTGATCCGTAACGAGACTGGGCTGCCGCTGAGCTTCTGGCTTACGAACGGTTCATTCACTACTGAACCTCTGGTCGTATCTACAGGGAGCCTGGCGGATGTTCGTTATCTCCACGCTCCAGGTCGAGGACGAGGCGTGGCGCGGCGCTATGCGTCTGGCGATCGAGAAGCTGCTAATTTGCGTCTGTGTCTACAGTTGATGGACGCCAAGTCCTCAGGCGACAATGAAGCACGATTCCAAGCTGTTCAAGGCCTCATTTTTGAGCAATTGGGTGCGCGCACGTTCCCTTTGGTTGACACACACGGACAGCGGACAAATTTCACACTCAGTTTGTCAGCGCAGCTTGTAGAGGGGCGTATTCTTCTGGTTGTGTCGTCACCTATCAAGCTAGTGAACAGACTGGCCTCAGGTCGTCCCGTAGCGCTTCTTGTGAACGATCCGACGTGGCAAACGCCAGTGGAGATCGGAGTTCTGCCGCCTAACCAGGAGTCTGCCATACCAGTGTTGCTTTCCCTCGCGTCGGAGCTGCGCGTGCGACCTGTAGGAAATGGAGCCACGTACTCGTGGAGTGCTCCAATCCCGGTGCAGACTCGATCTGCGGTCGAGCTCAAGGTGGAGGCAGCAGTCTCTTCGACGTCAGCCTCGCGAGAGAGCTTCACCAGCCACGGTGAAGGGCGAAACGCGGTGTACTGCGTTTCGATGTCGAGCGAGAAAGAGATGCGTACGGTATCCTTTGCTGAACCGCTGGTACTGGTGAACAAGCTGCCTGTTCCGTTAACGTATCGCGTGCGTTCAGCCTACAGCTCCGCGTACGGTACGGGGGCAAGCGATAGCCCGTCAAAGCCGGAGACTATCGCCGTCGGAGCCACGACGAGTATCTGGTGGACTGACGTCGCGCAGCGTCCACTGTTTCAGCTTTTGGTGGAAGGTTGCACGACTGCGTCCAAGTGGTTAGAGTTGGCGCCGCGCGGTACATCTAACGGCGCCGTGTTGTCTATTCAGCTTTCGCGCGTAGATGACGGACGTCCGTTCCGTCTGCTCCTCCGCGTGGTGGGAGGTACCGAGCGCGCTGCGCGCCCTGTACGCGTTGAGATCCTAGCGGAGGTCTGGGTTATCAATCGTTCGGGTCTGGAGCTGGTATACGGCACGGCGGCAGATAGCGAAGCCTACATCCCTCCTCGCGCAGCTCGCGCCCAGGTGGGGAACGCACAGATCAGCGCGTACTCGAGTGACAACAGTGGGAAAGTTCCTGTGGTTCGCATCGGTCTACGTGGATGCAACTGGTCGGCGCGCTTTGAAGCAGACCCGAGGAGGTTGAGTTGGCAGGACGAATGTATCCCCCTCAGATCGCCAGGAAGCAGTGGGTCTTCAGGTGGTGTTCTGTATGAGCTCGGAGTGTCGGCAGACTACGCAACGCGGCATTTCGGCTCCGTGACGACGCTGGTGAGTGTCATTCCTCGCTACCTGGTCTTTAACCGGTCGTCACACACATTGCTGCTTCTTGAATCTCCAAGTCGTCAGCAGCGCCTTGAAGACGCTAGCAACGGTAATGTTGCGCACCACGTACTGGGCGCAGGAGACATGTACGCCCTGTACTGGGTGGGCGGAAGTCGGGCCCCATTGCGCGCATCAGTACTGCCGGACGGTGCTGGATCGGATGCGTTCTGCAGTGAAGGATACGACTGGAGCGCAGCCTTCGCTGTTGATCGAGTGGCTACCACAGATTTACTTGTGCCTCCTCGATCCAGTGGACGGGGCGTTCCATTGGAGGTGACAGTGAAGCGAGGCAGTTTTTCACAGGCCACATTCGTCGTGGTGGTGACAGAGGGAGGTGCTGGATCTCCGACATCCACGTCGTCAAGACTGTCAAATGCAGGCTCGACAGTCTCTAGGGATTCGGGTGTGGATACAGGTGCAGCAGGTTGGCAGACGTTTAGTGTTCACGCTCAAGTTGCGGGCGTGATAGTCACAGTTACGGACAAGAAGCACGGGGGGATTACAGAGGAACCGCATAGCTTATTTGTTGGCGGATCGGAGGGTGAGAGCGAATCGGTAGCACGCGCGACGTTCACGCGTATTGGCGTGGAGGCGTCGTGGTCGCCGCAAGCGACTGCTGCGAAGGTGAACCTCATGGGGCTCAAGGTGGAGGATCTTCTCCCCCACTCCAAGAACCGCGTAGTGCTTCGACCACTTCTGCAAGGTGATGGCGCGCCTGGGTCAGTGAGAGCGAGCATGGATAAATATTTCCTCGAGCTGACGTATCTGGAGCGGCCACACGCCAAGTACACGTGGGTGGAGCGTGTGCACTTGGAGCTGCAGAACTTAAAGGTCTCGACGTCCATGAGCTTCGTGGATCGACTGAACAAGTTGCAGGAGGAAACAATCGCCCACTTTCAGCACAGATCGCTCGTTTCAGCTTTCCCAGGCGAAGAGGGCGTTCAGATTGATGACAGTGACGCGGACGACTTGCTCGCGTACTTTGTTCCTCAAAACGAGGAAGGGGAAGAAGGCTCAAGTGCTGACATGGCTGCTATGACAGGTCGGAAGCTCTACATCGCCTCGGGAGAAATCTCTCCAGTGCGTGTAGTCGTAAGTTTCACGCGCGACAAGAGCGACTCGAGCCACGGCGGTTTCTGGCTGTCGAACCTTAAGCTCAAGATCGAGAACGCGTGCGTAACATTAGAGGGCTACCGTTTATCGCACGCGCTGGCGACGCAGGAGTCTCTGGGTGCGGCAATTGTTCGCTTCTACGAGCAATCGGTCAAGTCCCAAGCGCTGAACCTGATCGACTCCATCGAGGTCACGTCGCTCGTCACGAGTATGGTCGCAGGCGGTGTCACGTCCCTCGTGTCCACGTTGCGCGGCAAAGCGGACCCCGCTGCCGCCGCCGGTGCCTTGGCTCCTGGACTGCTGACTTCCAGTTCTTCCGGCGATGGAGAGAGTCTGGGCGCGCCCTTCCGCTACGAGCACATGTCGAACGGGGACATCGTGCGGAAGCATTCACGAGCGTTAGGCGAGTGCCGCAGCAGTGCAGAGTTCCTGCGTCAGGTGCGGCACCTGGTGTACGACTGGGACGCCAACCACACCGGTTTAGAGGCACGCGGCTGCGTTGCGCTCGCGCTGATCAACAACTCGCGACACTCTTTGGTAGTCAACACGCAGCTGAACGACGGCGCGTCGTTGCGCGTGCTTCCGCTTGGACGACGTCATTTAGCCAGCGTGCTGGATGCGAGTGACAGTGAAAATGCCTTAACCGAAGGCAGCACAACGAACTGGCGACCGGATCGTGCACTCGTGGTGTTTGCGTATGGCTACACGCCGACGCTGCTGACGTCGGGTGATGTGTACTTCACAGTGCAGTCGAACGCTTGCAACGTGTACGCGACGCGCAAGACAGCGCGGTTAAAGGCGAATCGCGGGTATACGGCCACATTCACGCTACAGGAGACGCAAAGCTGGTGGTCTGCGAACGTGGTCATCATCGGTGACGACCTGCAGGTTAACGACATCTCTGCATCTGCTTCGGACTCCGATTTGCTTGGGGGAGTACCCGCTACTGCTCAAGACTCGACGGACAGCGAGGAGTATGAGGTGGAGTTCGCGGGCGCGTCCTTAGGTCTCATCGCGAAACAAAGTGGGAGTTCGGTGATCGTGCGGGAGTGTGTGCCGTCGAGTGCAGCGGCCGCTTCAGGGCGGATCGCCGCAGGCGACTGCATCCTCGCAGTGAACGGTGTGAACGTTGCCAACACGTCGCAGTTCAAGACTCTTGTGAGCAGGACGCCACGTCCGGTCGTTCTGCGCTTCCGGAGCACAGGACGCCACTCCAACGCAGCGTACGATCTCTTTGGTGAACGCAAACAGGAAGACGGCGCTGAGCTATTTGGCTAGTGAGACCATGTCATGGACAATAAAGACGTGGCCATTTTAGAACGCACTTGAAGTGGTTTCGCCGACTGACGACTGACGTTTCTGACTCCGGTTGCTTTTATTTTGTTAGAACAAGATGAAGAGCGCCATCGAATCCATTACCCACCTACCAGCAAGATTCAAGGGCAGCAAGAAGCAGGACGTCAAGCATGTTGAAGATAAACTCCAAGCAGTGCGGTCCAAGCGGGTGGCGGCTTTCTTCCGAGTCAAAGCGAGACAGAGAGCTGGCATTACGACCCTGGCGTCAATTGTTGGTCGTAGTGCTGCGGCTGTATCCGCGTTGTTGCGGTCGCTGCGTCACGCCGCAATTGGGTTCCTCACTCGGAAGCGAGGGAAGTTAACGGCAATCGGTCGGTCGACGTGGGGGAGGAAGCTGCGATCAGCACTCACCGGTGAGAAGAGTTTACTGAGTATGGTCCAGAAGACGCTGGGGAGAACCTTTGGACGGAGCGCGGAGAAGAAGGCGCAGCTGGAACAGGAGCGACAGCAGCACCAAGTGCGCGTTTACCAGTGGATGTGTCAGGCGTTGGCTCGACTGGGGCAATCATCCATTGCTGCAGCTCATAGGCGACGTCGAGCTGAAGGTGCCGCGCGCTTCTCAAGGGAAATTGTCAGTCGACTGCTGAACGAAGCAGTGCGGAAGATTGCTGCAATTTGTATACAAGAGCGTTTGGATACTCACGCACGTGCGATTCAGCGACTGTGGAAACGGATGAAGCGGAACGAGCAAGCGGCTTTGGAGTCGAAAGAACGTCTACTGAACCTGCTCACGGATCTACCCGCGCGTCTTCGGCAACAGCAGCAGAGGCAACAACAGGAGCTGAAGAACGTGCGCGATGCTAGTACCAGCTCCACCGCCTTGTTTATCCGGCGTGCGGCTCGGCGAATGGCGGCCCGGATGATTCAACGCGCGTGGCGTGGGCATTGCGCACGGGAACGAGTTCGCCGAATACGCGACTGGAAGTTGAAGAAGTTTCAACGCCAAAGACAACGCGAGCGTCTGCGTGAAGCTCGTGGCGCGCTGTTGGCGCCTTCGGAAGTGGAACGGGCGCGCCGTAGAGAACTGGAAACGCGGCTGCTAGCTCGTCAACAGGAGACGCCAGTGCTGCCGTTGCCTCGTCGAGAAGGGCGACACCAGCGAAGAGGAGAGCGAGCAACTTTACTGGAGCCACTGCCGCTGCAGAGACCGCCGCACTTTTCGGCATCTACACGGACAAAAGTGCAGTGCGTCCCATTCAGTCGCTTCGAGAAGATTGTGGCTCAAGACGCCCGCGTGAATCTGAACAACGTGTGGGTAGCGATCCCTGTCGGACACCAGGAAGTCCCGGAAGACGCTGGCGAGAGGCATGGAGAATTACGTCCGTTGTTAGTGGGGAGAGGCCGAGAGAAGAAGAAAGGAGGCTTACAGACGACGTACGACTGGGTGCCAGCGCATCTACTGCAGTCCAAAGAAGAGAGAGAAGCGACAGCGTCACGTCGGCGACAGCGAACAGCAAGTCCAGTGTCCAAGAGCATCCTGCAGCTTTAAAGGCAAGCCTCTTTTAACGCACAACTGTATTAACCTACGCCAGTGAACGACGGTAGTAAAAGCGATAACCGGCGTACGCAACGCCTGGTACGAAGAACGCGACCATGAGAACCGCCGACGTCAAGCTACAGAAGGCGTAGAACGTGATGTAGCCAAACATAAAGGTCGGCACCACTGCGACAGCGTACAGCACTGGAACTCCACCTGGCACCTTCGTTGGACGCGCGATGTATGGCAACTCGCGGCGTAGCTTGATGACTGTAGCGATGATGACCAGCTGAACGGCACCAGAGCAAGCGTTCGTGACCGTCAACATACTGTCGAAGTCCAAACTCACCAGCGCGAGCATGAGTACGAGCGTGAGGAGCGTGGCGTTGGTGGGGCTGTCGAAGGTAGCACCTCTCATAGCGAAAAGCTTCGGGACAAGCTGGTTCTCCGCCATGCCACTGACCAGGAACGTCATCACGTGCAACGCGGCCGCGCACATGCCGGCCGTTCCGCAGCAGGATGCGATCTGGATGAGCGTGCGAAGGAAACTCCCACCCACGTAGTAGGCAAAGACCGGGAACGAGTTGCGGTCGAAGTAGATCCACGGCAGGCCATTTGAGACGATTCCAGCGGTCATGGGAACGATGTACGTCACTAGGAGCAGCGCGCACGTGATGGAGATGGCTCGGGAATACGAACGCGCGGGGTTCTGCACTTCTCCGCCGAAAACGGAGGCGTTGTTCATCCCTTTAAATTTGAAGAAGAGCGCGTTCAAGAAGGTCGTCCAGTGGATGTCCACGTCACCCGATACGTCCACGTCGCGCGTGTCTTCGTTATACACAACCTGCTCGTGGCGGACTTGGAAGAGATCGTCGAGATCGGTCGAGGTGGCGATGGCCCAGACCGTGAACACAGCGAACAAGAGGATCACCACAGCGGCCACCACGAAGCTTAACCGGCCGACGGCGCGCGTGCCTAAGAGCGCGGGGATGGCGAGCGCTACCCCGATCGCTACTTTGATAACGTACGATAGAACGGACGACGTGATCTCGACGTTGTAATATCTGGTGAACAGCCCCAGTAGCGCGCCAGGCATCAACGCTCCTCGAAGGACACCAGCGATCCAGGACAGATACCCGACTTGAAACGCCCAGAACGGCCCGAAGGCGGTCAAGACCCAGACGGTGAAGCCTCCGTCTTCAGGGAATGCTGAACAGAGCTCAGCGACGATGTAGGCGAACGGGAAGGCGACGAAGAGCGCGTAGAGGAGGAACCCAGAGAGACCGACGAGGGGACCAGCAGAAGAGATCACTTCTTCGGACCCGATGGGGCCGGCGCACAGGTAGACGTACATGATGGAGACGATCCCCACGACTCCAAGCCGACGATGGTTCACTGCTATCGTTCCTCGAGCGTGGAAGCTTGGAGAAGCCTCCGCTTTGTTGTACAAGGTGATGTTCACGTGGGGCTCCACATCCTTGGAGACGTTTTCTTCTAGCATCGGGAAGTGGTCGAACGTTGGAATGGTATCTGCTTGGTCAGATTGGGATGTGGTTTTAGATGAGACGAAGACGATCGCCAAGACGCAGTGGCAGAGTGAGTCAGCAGGTCATCTACTGGTTGGAGAGCGGAGGACAAAGGGAGCCGTTTGCAGCCGGTGACGCTCGACCATAGGGAGACACTGGCAGTGATCATTCCGATTGATTCCAGTTGCCACTTGGCGCCAAAGTGTCAGCGACTCCAGAGACTGCAAGCCACATGGCAGTTCTGAGGGGAACAGGATGTACCTCAGTCAGCGTGAGAGGTATGCCGCCTTTGGTTGACGTTTTATATGGGAGCGAAGGCGCGAGTGAAGGTGTTGGTAGACTACATTGACAGGTTACAGATACAAGTGCACACTACGAAGTGGAAGCAAGCGCCGGCTCTACGGCAGCATCGGACAGGGTTCTTGCGGGTCGACGCTCAACTGCTTGGCTTCCAGTAGACAGGACTTGCAGCACGCTACGGACACTGGTTGCGGTCGAGCAAGTAGTCGGCGCTTGACGTGGCATTTGTTGCAGACGCCGCGCAGACAGACGCCACAGGTGCGGTGCGTGGCGCCTACGATCGCCGCCATGGCTGGTTTCTTGGAGCACACGCAGCAGGGCTCAGCGACGGGCTGCCGTCTCGACCGGGACTTGCGGTGGCCTTTAGACAGGAGGCGAGAGAGACTCGGAGGCATCGCAGCGATGACGTTCGTGACCTCAGCCGACAGACTGGAAGCTGAATTAGAGTAAACAGAAGGAGCGGAGTCGCCCGTGAGCTCGAACTCCTCCAGATCCAGCGCCGACAGGTCGTCAATAGACGAAGACATGGAGTTCTCTGCTTTCTGAAGCGACAGGAGCGTCAAACGCTTTGCCTCGGCGCTGTCCATCACCCCGAGGACCGACAGCATCAGCGAGCACGACGTGTTAAACACCAGGAAGGACGGGATGTCTCCTCCCAAGTCGAACATCCCCTTAGCGTACACGTCCACGACGTGCGAGCCGGGCGTTTGCCGGTAGATGCAGCAGAGCATCATGTTGGCTCGGATGACGTCGCTGGTTTCCGGAGGAGGCGGACACCCTGCGAAGTCCACGCTCTGAAGCAGGTAGTACGCGTACTTCTCGCCCTGCGCGTCCGTGCTGATGCCCATGGACTCGAGTGTACAGAGATCGCGAAGTTTCATGATCTTGGCCTCTACTAGAGCATCCGCGACGTGCCACTTAAGAGAGAGCTGCCGGTACGGGTCGGTCGTGGAGCCTCCTTCAAGCTTGGCGAGCATCGCGCAGTCCACGTGGCCCTTGCTCATGTAGGGCAACGTGACCTGCATCTCTTCCCGGTTCTTGGCGTGGACGCCGTACAGAACGTCTTCCAGTTCTCCAGCGATGGAGCCGACACAGAGAACCATCGGGCGTTTGGACTGAGCAGTGGGGCGACCTTGTTCCGGTGTCTTTGCAGCTCGGCGTTTGTACACGCTGAGCTCGTTCTGGCGCTTTAAGAGCTTCCACTCGCGCTGGTTCATCTCCGGCCGCTTCATCCGGTGGTACTCGCTTTCGTGCGCTAAAGTACGGGAGACGATGCTGTGTGCGAGGTGACGGAAGGCTTGGGCCTCGCCGTCGGGAAGTTGCAGTAACGGCGTCTCCGAGGGCACTTCCACTGGGGACGTGGAGTATTTCGCTTGGTGAAGAAGCTCCTGCAGGTCGTCGGGGGCTGTGGCTCGACGCGTGGCCTCTGGAGCGAGGAATTGGTGCTGTACTGGCGCGGACTCCGCCATAGTGGAGAGTTTTTTCAAGGAGCTCGCGTTGGCAAGAGGAGAAAATACCGAGTGAGTTGGCCTCGGTTGGAGTGAGAGTGGACGTTTCTCTGCAGGTTATAGGCGGCGACATCTGCTGTTAATGTGGCGGGCGATCACAGGGCCAGCAAGCAGGTGGCCGACGCCACTCGGCTGGCAGGTGGCGTGGAGGTCAGATTGGTCCGCTTCTGCGCCTCAGAACCGGCAGGTGTTGCCGACGTCTGGAATAGCTGACACCTTGACGCATTTCAAACGCAGCCGTTGGTTGACGCATTAATCAAAAAAAGAGATAGATCAGGTCAAGTGGAGATACCGGTAGATGCCCACGAAGTTCGTTCACTGCCACTTCGTTGCTCGCATGACGCAACCGAGAACGTCCCCAGTCTCCGTTTACGCCCCGGTTTCACCTTGAGCATCTATGAGTCAGAACTGAACATGGATAGGGAGAAAGCTGGCGTGCTGCTGCCTGAAGAGCGACGGTCGAAGCAGATGGAAGAGCTCCTTGCCCTTGAACCATTGCACCTGCAATACTTAATACCGAAAGGACGTATGAGATTTAAAAACACCTTCCGGGCATTGCTAATCTCTGTCGTCTTCTCCTTCTGTTGCCTTGATGTCCACAAAGGACACCCTCTGGCCTCGCTCAAGCAGTTGCTACACGCTCCCTTTGATACCAGAGCAGCTCCCTCTGCCTCTGCCATCTTCACCACTCCCACTGGTACAACCGATCTAGCCAAGCAGATACCATTGCAGCCTACGACCTCCCAATGCTGGAAGAAGACGGCAAAAGCGCCGTACCAAACACCTCATACGCTCCTGATACAACAACACCCGCAGGACCTTTTGTCCTGGGCAACTTTGACAATAAAATGGACACGATCGAGCCGTCTCCGAGCTCGTACGACCGAAGACAGGTGCTGACTGTCAACCACCGTCGTCTTGGGGTCGTGGGCATCGTCTCCATCCTGTACGTTTACCTGTGCGCAGGCCCCATCGGATCCGAGTCAATCATCTCGGCTGGAGGACCCCTCGTTGGCGTCGTGGGGGTCCTGCTTTACGCTCTTTTGGTCGCCTTCCCGTTCGCTTACATCGTCGCAGAACTCTGCTCCGCCTTCCCAGAAGATGGAGGCTTTACCGTGTGGACGTTGAACGCCTTCGGTCCGTTCTGGGCCTTTCAAGTGGGTTATTGGAGTTGGGTTGCGGGGGTTTTACGAGGAGCGTTGATGCCCGGCACCTTACTGGGTCTCCTCACGCGATACTACAGTATCGAAATCAAGTCTTCTGCTGTGGCGTATTTCATCAAGGCAGCGATAGGCATCGGCCTCGCAATCCCCACGTTTCTAGGCTCTGGCACCGTTGGGCGGCTCAGTATCGTCGTGACCATCGTAGTGCTCCTCTGCTTCAGTGTCTTCACGATTTGGGCCATTGCTAAGACCTCGGACGTTGACGATCTCTTCCAGATACGCCGTGAACACGTGGAATACAACGCCGACGCGAAGGACGTTGTCTCGACTGGTGACGTGGCCATTCAATGGACGACTCTGCTCAACACGCTCTTCTTCAAGTTCAAAGGGATCAACAACGCGTCCGTCTTCGGTGGGGAAGTGAAGAACCCGGCGCACGCGTACGCACGGGCGATCGCCTACACGTGTCTGCTCATCCTCGCGACGTACATCGTCCCTATGACCGCCGGGATCGTGTCGGACGCGCTTCCGTGGCTCCTCCTCGACCGCGACTCGTTCCCGTTCTTCGCCTACTACGTCGGTGGGAGTTTCTTGCGCACGCTCATCCAGATCGCGTCCTGCTGCGGCTCTGCGGGTATGTGTATGGCTGCGCTGCACGTCAAGACGTTCCTTGTGAGTGGCATGGCCGAGAACCGACTGGTTCCGAAGGTGTTGGCCAAACGGAGTATCAAGTATCAGAGTCCGAGGAACGCGGCGCTGTTGACGGTTGTGCTAATGCTGGCACTCATCAACCTCGACTTCGATAGTATGCTGACGATGACGAACGCCTACTCCGCTGCCGTCCAGTTGGTGATCATCGCATCGATCATCAAACTCCGTCGCGAGTTGCCGTACATCGCTCGCCCGACCAAAGTGCCAGGGGGAATCCCAGTGCTCTTTGCGATGGCACTGGCGCCGACCTTCATGTTCGGTTACATCACGTTCTACGCCTTGTGCAACACGACGTCTGCGATTCTCATGCTCGCGTTCTTCGTGCCGGGGGTCGCCTACGCCGGCTACCGCTTCTTCTACCGTCGCTCGTTGGCCTGAGCATACTAGTCGTTCGCCTTCAACCACATACAGGAAGAAAGAAATATCACGCACTTCCAGTAATTGAGCACCGTATTATACTTGTGTGCGTCGTAGTGACAGCAGGTGCCGTACATGGGCATTGGAATTGGCGTGTAAGCCGGAAACTGATGGAAGAATCCCGTACACACCTGCTCCACGGAAGCAAGTGCCGTTTGCGATGTAGCTGGTACATGTAGTACCAGAACGGTACCGGTACATGTAGTTATCTTTGATAACGTTATCTTCGATGATCAAGAGGACGTCAGCCATTTGCTTCAAAGCTCAATAGCGATTACGGGGCCACGTCAAGTGCGTAAAAGTCAAATCCTCTTGATATTATCACTGCCACAGTGATCGGATCGCGCAGTCAAATTCACCCTGCAAAGATTGCTTAACCGCAGTGCAAGCACCGTCCACCGTGTGATTGCTTTACCGAGTGAAGTGCTGTTCGGGCGGCAAGTTTACTTGACCCTCTCGTTCGCTTTCTTTTGGGATGCACGTATGACACAATTAAGTGCCTCATCTTCGTATTATCAAGTTACGTCGAGCATTCAGCTCGATCAGTTCAAGACCATTTTGGAATTCGCCACCAACTACACCACCACTCCCACCTCCCCCTTACACCATGACTCCTGCTTCAACCGACGCCAAGATGACCTACCGCTTCCTCGGGAACTCTGGTCTTCTGGTCTCCAAGTTCTCGCTCGGTAGCTGGATGGACGTCAACGACAACTACACGGCCGACGCCTGGTACGACATGATGAAGTTGGCATTCGAGCACGGCGTCAACTTCTTCGACAACGCGGAAGTGTACGGCGGCGGTCTAGCTGAGCGAAACATGGGTGCTGCCATCAAGAAAGGGATTGCTGAAGGGACTTGGAGTCGCGAAGACCTGGTGATCACCACGAAGGTTTTCTTCGGACTAGACCCAATGCACTCGGGACCCAACGCGCAGGGCTTGAGTCGCAAGCACATCATTGAAGGCACGAAGGCTTCGCTCAAGCGCCTCGAGCAGGATTACGTCGACGTCATCTTCTGCCACCGACCCGACCCGTTCACTCCCGTTGAGGAGACCGTGCGAGCCATGAACTTCGTGATCGACCAGGGTTGGGCCTTCTACTGGGGCACCAGCCAGTGGAGTGCTACGCAGATCGTGGAGGCGTGCGAGATCGCCGATCGCCTCGGCTTGGCCCGCCCCATCGTGGAGCAGCCCGTCTACAGCCTCCTCGACCGCAACAAAGTCGAGTTCGAGTACGTGGATCTGTACAAGAAGTACAAGCTCGGCCTCACGACGTGGTCGCCACTGGCGTACGGCATCCTCACGGGCAAGTACAGCGCTGGTACGCCCGAGGGTTCTCGCAAGGAAGGCGCGTTGTCCGTGACCTTCACTCCGGACTTTGCCGACCGTGTGGTCAAGGCGGACAAGCTCAAACCTTTGTGCGAGAAGCTCGGCATCTCCATGCTTGAGCTTGCGCTCGCTTGGTGTGTGAGCAATGGAAATGTGTCGACCGTCATGATTGGCGCTAAGACGCCCACTCAGCTGGAGCAAAACCTGAAAGCGCTGCAGGCCGTGGACAAAATGACACCGGAAATCAAGGCGGAGATCGACGCACTGGTACCTTTTGCACCGGAGCTGGGACGGACGGACGGCACGGAGGCACTGCGTGCGCAGCACCTTTGATACTACCAATACATGTGAACTTCATGGTTGGTAGATCGTTGTTCGCCCTTAATACAGCTACATGTTTCTTGCATCTCCGGTCTTCTCAAACACGTGCCCCAAAGTAAGCGCTCGAACCTGGTGATCGACGCCTTTTGTTCTTGCTTCGAGAAGAGAACGCCATTCAGCTGTCACCAAAGAGCTGTACCTAACACGTGATTAGCTACACTGAGCACTGGATGAAATCTGTAACTGCAAGCCAACAGCACCGGAGAGGAGGAAACGAGGAATCGAGACGTAAGGTCTGCGATAGCCATCGAGCACGCGACACATGTATTTGTTGGACACAGCAAGCTGTATTATTCCTCCCTCCGCTTCAACTTGCCCAGCTGGATGCCCCAATCCGTTTCCCCCCACGGAGCCTCTGACGGAACTATGACGTCAATTGGAACATCGCGATGGCCATGCACCTCCTCAAACGTAGTAAGCATCGGCTCGACACGTTGATCCCATCTTTTCTGAACAATCAGAAACTCGAAGCCTAGTGCCGCCAAGAGATCAACACTTCGAGCAATCTGGTCGAAATAGATGCTGTAGTTGTGGATGTTGTTGACAATGATTCCGATCGGAAGGTCGTGCGACTTCTTAGGCCACGGCGTCGTACACGGCACCACAAATTTTTGTGGGATGTGGCCATGACCATTCTCCATGTTGAACGTCTCGAATGCCGGGAATATACGGTCGTTCCACTTTGCCCAGAAATGAATCCCACACAAAGTCCAGTCTCTTCAGTACATCCCCGTCACGAGTGGCTTGTTTCACATAGAACTTTTGCGTTCACACATGTATATTCATAGCTCAAACTTATATAAAAAAAAACCGTGTCATGGTCAAGGGACCGTATAGTTTCTGAAGAAAACGCACACAATCGAGTTTCTGTTACCAAATGTCAAATATTTGGATTTCAGACTG
>LGSM01000098.1:0-75625 GCA_001314345.1 Phytophthora multivora | reverse complement strand
CTTGCTAGACATTGGCGCATGTGATATCGGGGTGTCACTTCAACGCTCACAAATCAAAAGTGGCAGCCAACGTGCAATGGCGCAAGACATCTAGATTTCCTTTTGATATCTTCAGCACTCTGCGCAGCTGCATCCGTAGCCATTGAGAACGTTAGACAACAAAACTTAAATCGTTAGTCAAGAGTGAGAAAACTTTTGTTTTAGCATACTTACACTCGAAGAGTAATAACACTATTTCTTTGTTTTTGTTTTACATTCCAAGCTAAGATATCTCTTTTTACTATAAGAACTAATCTCTCTCGCGTTCTTCTCCAACATTACCTACCGATATACCTACATCACATGACGCTTGGTGTGCTTGATAGAGTTGGACCGCCGCCGACCAAGGTTACGGTGGCGTTGGGATGGCGCTCCTGGTGCGCATTCCTGCTGTGCTGCCATGGGTCTTACCCAAGACTTCCATGACAACATCATCTTCATCTCCATCTGATTTCGAGCCCAGGTCTGGTGACTGCTTCTTAGCCTTCGCATTCTTTGCAGTTGCCTCCTGCGGTGCCTTACGCTTGCATATAGGCTCAGAGACCTCAACGATTTTGTCCGGACTACCACGTTCAAATTGAACGCTACCCTTCGCGATATCCGAGAAGAACCCGACTCCATCCACTTGCCGAAACTCATACACTGCCCCACGCCGGAACATCATTTGGGGTTTTTCGCCGAAGCCGTTGGTAGGTTTTCCCTTCGCGTCCCATACAGTAATTTGGGCGATGTATGGCTTGCGCTTCACTGAGGTCAGCTCTCCGAGAGCTTCAGCCGTCTCCTCGAAGAACACGCGCTGGTTAGCGTCAATGACAGTGACGCGAGTGCCGTGGTCTCCGTTGAGCCGCTCGAAACCGAGGCATGTCATCTTCACAGTAACGCTTACATCAGGTGTCGGGTTGGTTGTAGAGATGAAGTCACGAAAAGCAGAAATGCTCGTGAAGAAGTTCAGTGCTTCCTCTTCTTTTTGTCTTAAGACGTCTTTGCGTATCGAATCTAACAGATCCATGTCACGGCAGCAAATGATAAATCGTTTCCCCTACCCTCTTCTCAGATTCATCAGATTTTCTCTGTAAAAGGGGTAAAAGAGGTAGTAAATAAGAGTTGTTCCATTTGATTATAGGGGGGCTACGCCCCAATAATGGATACCAGTAAGTAAACTGCTCAATGGATGGAGCCGGGCCATCAAGTCCGTCGAGTTGGTATTCCCGTTCTAGCGTCGTAGCAGGTCCTGAGGAGCTCAGGTCGGAAGTAAACCGAATGCACAGCCTGTCAGTATGTATGGTGGTATCCCAAGGGCCGATTCGCATTCCTTAAATCAGGCAATGGGCAGCACGAACACGTAAGTTGTACCTCTCAATCATTTGGCAGCTTCTTGCTGATAACACTTGGTTCATTACGTATTTCTCTAGTTCCAGGGTATACTATTGTACGAGGCTGTGGGGTCTTCCAGTCCTTTGAGCTGATGTCATTTCTTTTGTCGTATTTGCAGTGACACCCGTAGTTGGAGGCGGCCCAGCAGTCTCCCTCCAAGCGTCAGCGGCACGCACACGTCGCGCTTCTTGGCCATGCCCTCAGCGCAAAATGTGCCGTGACCAAACAACTTCTCCGACGAGAAGGATGAGGACGAGCCTACAGAGCTGTTGTGAGGCGTCGGCGAGCACGTAGAAGCAATGGAGTTGGTGCTGGTATGCGGTGACAACGAGCAACTTCCGCCTCGTAACCTCGAAGCCGATGAGTTTTTTGATAAGGAGCGACCCCGGCCAATAGAGCGAAGCACCACGGCCACGTGCTTGCGACCTAAGGCGCCCGCCATTGTGTGATACCGTAGACCACTGTTGACAAACTCATGCCACTTCAAAGTGTGAAAATTGGAGGTGGGCGTTATGGTCGACGCGAAGCCCATGCCGCCTGTATTCCCGCCGTCAGTTCCGCCAAAGGTCAAGTGCTCAGCCACCTCATGCAATTTCCTCTGGTGAGCAAAGACATCTTCGCATGGCAGTGGGAAGAGGAAGCCAAACTGCATATGCTCAGCGCGGTCAAATAGTGCGGAATCGACTGCATCAATCCAATGGATAGAGCGAAACTCAATCCGAAGACGGAGTTCGCACGCTCCCGGTACGTCTTTCATCCTGGCAGCCGAGAGTGTCCGGTCAGCGTGGAGGATCATAGGATTGGCGTCTGTCGAGTTCGCATTCCATAACGCGTCCTCTGCTAGCTGTGAGGCTGAGGAAGGTCTGTGAGAAGAAGCCAGCAGCGTCACCTCAAAGCACGCAGACACGGGCTTGTGGTCTGAAGAGGTAACTCCCTCACAAGAGTCGTATGATAGACAGGAAAGGGAATCCTGCATGCCCGCCAACGAACTATAGAAGACGCGATCTGTGTACGATGGCACTCGGTATCCGCCGTGGGTTGCTGCGAGGGAGTAGTTCTGCTGAAACATGATTGCATCGAGCGGTTCTCGTAGCGCGTGTCCTCGAATGCGGCGAAATGTCGGGAAAAACGTGATCTCATTCTCCTGAAACCCATGGAATACTTGCTGTGCGCGGCATAGCTGATATAGCTCGTCGTGCTCCTCAACCAATGTTCTCAATACGAACGGTGCTGAACTACTCCCGCTGTTACTGGTTGATGTACCTGCACGTCCCCTGGCGTGCCGGTGGCTTCTCCGTGCTGTTGCAATCGGCGTTGGGCTTTGCATCTTTGGTGTTATACATTGCCGAAATTCACCTTCATCTGTATGAGTGGATAATTCGCTTCTCGACGTTTGAAGCATTGCTGGCGAAGACGGAGACGACAAATCCATCGAATATACGTCTTCACTCGTCTGGTGATGCTCCGTTCCAGCATTCACGAGCATCTCCAGCATATCCATTGGCGTTGCCCCTTTGCGTGTCATGCGGTAGTTAAAATCGCCGAGAATGAAGCTGTGGTGGTGCAGATGTGGGAAGCCAAAGCCATAATCTTCTTCGTCCAGATACAGCTGCTGTAGAATCTCCATTGCGTCTTGATTTCTCCGTTCTACTTTTGAAGGAGGTTGATATGCTTCCGCCACAGATTCGGACACAGAAATTTTACTACCACCACTGTCACCGCCGCTACTCCTGGCAGCGCTCCCGCTGTTGAGTAAGTTCGCTTCCACGCAGCTATCGCCCCCTTTTGAATGTTGCAAGACGGCGTTAGAGCTTTTCTTTCGCATGGCCCGCTTCAAACTTGAGGAATCCGATGCCAAATGGCAGGTCACGAAAGCGAACGACGTCTCATCAAACCGGAACGACATACCCACAGCTCCTTTATTCGACGCGCGTCCAAAGAGCAGCAACGACTTGCCACGAAAGACTTCTTGGGCATTTTTGTTGCTGCTTTGCCTGTGCGGCATACGAAAGCGACCTGATGCCACTGCTGTCGCTCGTACAAAAATGCAGAGGGCAATGTAACCGTGATATCCCAGCGCTGTCGCCCGTTTCCCAATCTCCCGTGAGTAGTGCACGTATTTACCCGTCGATCCTGAGACTAAGTGACGAAGAATCTTAATCTGTAGGTCCATGAGGTCCATGCACTCTTGTACTCCGATCACGTACACATCTTTCCCTAGTGGAATCCATTCACGCTGCCAAAGGGAGTAGCAAGTTAGTCACAATTACTTGAGAATATATACAAACAGCATAATTTACCAATTCGGGCTCGTTGACATCTTTCTCACCCATGTTGAACGTCGACGCAAAAATCGCAATCTTTTTAGGCTCGATGGGCGCCGGTGGTGGCGCATGATGCAGCGAAAATCGCTTTTGTAAGCGCTGCTGCCACGTACGGTAAGTGTACCCGTGCTCTTCTTGAGTTTTGCGTGAGTAGATGTTCCTGTCCGCACTTGAATCTCCACTATCTGACTCACATGACATATTTCGGTCCGATTGAGTCAAAGCCGCTCCAATCCTCGCTGAAGAACGTAAAGCAGCTTCATGTTCATCCTCAGTAGCTCGTTTCTTCACTGCGTATCCGCCCATAATACTTTCTGTCGGCGAAGATACGCTTTCAGCCTCGCATTCGCGGAGTGGCGGGAGATCCTTCACGCGTCTGCGGAAAATTCCACCGTACACGATCGAGTTGGAGAAACCATTTAAATCTTGGATCACCTGCATGGCGAGGCCTACACTTAAACTGCCCATTCCTCCAGCTTCAAAACCTTCCAAAGAAAAAATGCACGTCAACCTCTTATCCTACACGATTTATAACAACACAACAAACTTACATCGATAGATCATCATCGGTGTGCGATGAGCGATGAACACGACGATGTAGAGCAGCAGTTTGCGTCGGATTAGCATGGACGACGTATCGGCCTCCACAGTGTCGTGTCTAAGTATGCAGTCAAAGTGTTAAATTAGTGTTACTACGATGAAAAATGTTTTGAAATTGTGCTTACCTTGCAACTCGCTGCTTCATATTAAAGTGGATGAGTGCAAGAAGCACAAAGTTGAAGACGATCATGAGCAGGTAGAAGATATAGAAGTTCAGAAACATGTAGCGGATTTCGTCCAGCCAGCAGTAGAAGGTCGCATCACCATACTTGTTCGCTGCAAAAAAGAATCACAAAACCCACTACAAAATCAATACCACCATCGTTTTAGTTCTTGCAAGCACCGAGCCACGCACTCATAAGATGGAAGACCACGAATCCTGCTCCTGGTACTACCGCAATGGCCAAAAACAATGGGAATCTTCTCTGTCGCGTGGCGTCCGACTCACCGCCCGCAATCCAGCGATAGAGGTTGTACGCCATGCAACAGATCCAAAGGCAGCTAGCAAGGTTCGCTGCTTGGATGACAGCAGCCTGCGCTCTGCATAGCGCGTAGTCATGTACGACGCTGCGACCCACAGCGCGCGCCGTAATGGTAACGAGGTCGAAGAGCGCCAGTACAAGCACCAGCTTGTCCATAAAGTCCAAACGGCTGCGCTGTCGACGGCGTTGATACTGGAACGGCAGCTGCGTCGGCGTGAAGGTCTCGAGGGTCCGCGGCCTGCAGCAGTGCACGTAACCGAAATGGACGAGCACGTAGAGCGTCCCGACGAGCGACAGCGCGCTGGACAAATAGCCGGCGAGCTGCAGCCGCGCCTCCTGCTCTCCAGAGAGCGACGCGTCGGGGCCCGCGTCGTGGCGCTCGCTCATACCGACGGGAAGAAGCCACGAGCGCGTGCGGAGTAGTGAGACGCAGAACTTATGGGCTAAGGTTGCGCACGGTACATGTACAGTGCAGGTGGACAGCCCCTGGTATCCAGAGAGTGGGAGGCGCTCTGATTGGCTGCCCGCTTCAACGGCAACTTCCGACAAGCTGGATAGAGTCAGCGAACGTCGAATTTCGATGCATCACGGCGACGCCGCAGTTCTCCAGGCTGGAGCCCTGCGTTTGGAGTAAGGAGTAAACGCGAGTTGTTGCTAGTCGCGGTTGAGAGTTGGGCCTTGGGTTTCACGTGCCTCACTCACTTTATGACAGTTTTGAGTCAAGCGAAAGCAACTCCAAGTTAGCATTGCTGCTGGGTGGAGTACTTGCATCATCGGGGACGGATTGTGGACGTTGCTAGTCAACTGCATCTGCAACTCGCGTGCTCTGAGAATGGTTGGGCCCTTGAAGTTCGTTTCTTCTCGCAATAGACCCTTCATGCCATAGAGGGCTTGGTAGGCGAACTGTGGTCGGGGCGAACAACCCACAGGAAAAGCCCACGTGCACACCTGACTAACTTTTGAAGAGGGCAACTACGGCTGGGATATTTTTTAAACTAATTTGCTTGTCTTGAGTCAGGCAGCTATTATTGAGAGCACAACATGCAGCATCGCTCGAGCTTCGATTCAGTGCACAGGCACAACCGTCGCTCTTAGATTTCCAGCAAATCAACTAATGCCCGGAGCGCTTGTGGCGGAGGAGTCGCGCGCAGATAATTCATCCATCGGTCTCAGCTTAGTCCAGCACGAAGTGGCCGCCGTGGCCCATTGCAAAGTTGCTGAGTGTGTCCATGTCGGCATCGTGTTCGCGGTTGATTTCGCGCACGAGGTCTTTGATGGACAGCATGCCGGTCAAGTCGCCGTTTTCGTTGATCACTGGTAAGTGTCGAACATCCTGCCATGGCATAGAATACACAGCCCGGTCAGTGCGGATTCCGTACCTAGACCAAATCATTCTAGACATACGCTGGAAAGCATCTTGGTCATGAGTTGGCTAGGGGTTTCCTTCTCTCCGGCAACGATGAGGCGGGCTCTGTGTGTCATGATCTGGCCCACGAGCGTGTCCTTGGCTGTGAGCCCCTGGAGCTCCACTTTCCTGAGGTAGTCACGCTCCGTAATAACCCCCACGAACTTGCCGCCATCACCGCTCACAGCAAGGCAGCCCAGGTTAATGCCTGCCATACGCTTCAGCGCCTCAAAGACAGTGGCTTCCTCGGGGATGACGAAGTTAACTCCGTTATAGCAGGACTTGTTCATCAAGTCCTTGGCCAGGCCCTTGATGTATACGCTGCGCCAGGAGGCAGGCCCCGCGAAGGCACCGGTGCGCTTGCCTAGAAGGCGGGAGGCGGACAGAAGGTTCATGTTCGTTGCGGCACTTCGGAGTCGCAGGAGAAATGAACGTGTGCAGCTTCGACGTGCGGCTCTTGACCTGATCAACCAAAATAAGAGCTACCCACCGTTTCGCTAAAGCACTTAAAAATATATGAAGGTTTGTATGTATGCGAATTTAAGAGGTCCCGGAACTTCAACTTCACCATCACTGGGAAACTTCAGAATCGGACACTGCGGCGTCAGCGGCGCTGTGTCTTTTCGTGCGCAAAGTATCTTTGCTTGAGACTTCAAGCAACTTGGAGCGATGAAGGAGGGCCGAGCACTTACGCTCAGTAGCAAGCAGGAGAAGCCCCATTGGCGGATTTCATTTGGGTTCTGGACCAAGCTCGACGTGCTGTATCACTCCTTTCAGCCTCCAACGAAGCCTCGCTGCCCGGCCCTGCCGCACGACTCCACCCCAGAATGGTCCAGTCCTAGTACCTATTCTTTCGCATGCAAACCAATTTACTAGTATTAACTGCTTTGTAGGAAGAAGCGCCTTGTGCCTGACGGCATTGAACGATTTCTAGGGAATCCGGCAGCAGCTGCTTGCCTCCGCGCGATCACTGTAATCACAGAAGCAGGCGTTGTTCCAGCCTTCACCACCAATTTCATTATAAGTGTAGGGCACCTATTCGACTAACAGTAATTGTAATTAGCTCATTTATTCGCTATGTCGCTGTTAGGGAGGCCATTTCACCGGCAAATCCACATTTGCAGAGATCCTTCGAAAGACCCTGCTGTCACTGACAGACGAACAGCCTTGCCGGTTTGCAACGCTCAATGCAAGTGAGTTTGTGTAAGTCCTTCACACGGATGCTGCATTTATAGTGATTTCTTTTAACGTTTGTGCATATCCTGGTGTCAGTGACAAACTACTCCCGAGCAAATTGGAGGACGCTGTCAAGCGTTTGGAGGCTTCGAAGACGGGATCGGTGGCATTTCTGACAATTGAGCGCTTTGAAAGGTAAAAGCAAGTTTTTAGGTTGGCAGTTAGGTGCGCAATGACAACCGCTTTATGTTGTTAGTGTTACACCTAGCGTACAGCAGCACTTTTTCGTTCCTCTATTGGCGGAAGCAAATTCAAAGAAGGTTTTCGTGATTCTACTGGTGCGTCCGGATGCAAACAAGCTCGCGGAGCAAATCAAAGCTCAAGCCATGAAAGTGCATCTGCATCCCTTATCTCCTGATCTCGTGCGAACTAAGTTGCTTCACATTTGTCAGCAAGAGCGGGTACACAATCCATGTCCTCTGCGTATAATTATTTAGCCCGCTGATCTGTAACTCCTGTAGATCGGCTACACGCGAGAAGGGCTCGAAGAACTCACTAAAATCTGCTCTTCTAAACTGATGCTGTGCCTGGATATGCTTCATGAGATATTCCTCAAGCATTACTTTGTCAGTCAAGCAAACGTGCTCAAGGTCAGCCAGTCAGTATCGGGAGACGGCACCACGCCAACTGCCCCGCCCTTCCCACTCTCCATCCTTCAGATGTCCGAGCCACTTCGTCGGTGTCCAAAATGCACGTTGATACCGCCTTGCTCGCACATATCCCTTGAGAAGCTGCATACCAAGATTGACCAACTGCGATCGCTGTATCCGGAAAATGGTCGTAAGTCTAATGGCTCCACTGTGTTGGCAACAAACGCCAAACCAAGAGATGCAACATCTGAAGTAGTCCCAAACACGACAGAACGAGCGGTTTGCCCTTCATTTAGTCGGCGTGGAATATGCGCTAACATTCAGAAGCTCGGGCGCTGCTGCTATGTGCATCCGCTTGACCTCCACACCATCAATACTACGCCGTTAGTTCCAAGGTGCCGAGTCCACACCTTACCGCTACCATGTTTGCATTGTACCAACGCTGAACAACTGAAGGGGGAAGCTCAGAAAGCATTTGCAATGCGCGACCAATTAAGGCGTGAACTTCTACGCAGTCGCCAAGTACTGGCTGACCTGGAGGCTCAACGCTATTTGTTTTCTCGCGATCGAAGCAAGACAACCAAGTGGGGAGGTGCAAAGAGGGCAGCCGATGACCAGCTCACTCGAATGGATGCAACCATCAACTCTTCAAAGACGAGCATCCAGCGCCAAGAGGAGGCTTTAGCTTCTCATGAGGAAGCACTCGAAAAACTACAAGAAGCAACAGCCCATGGCCGCAGTAAGGGCCTCGGCAAAGGTCATGGACGACAGAGATACAAACCAATAGCTGCCTAACGTAATAAAACGTTTATCCTGGATTATTCGATGAATTGGCAGAGACAAACTGGAGCTGACGAGGATCACCTCCACCCCGCAGTAACTGGCGATGCGCTCGAGCATCCGCGCGCTTCTTCTGCTCTAATGCCAGTGCATCAGCGTACTCATGCAACGGCAACCCATGTGGATCGAACACATCGGGAGAGAAATTGGACTGTAGCTCGTCGATGCCAAAATACTCCACTACCTTCTCCAAAATGTACGGGTTGCGCACTTCCTTCTTGTCCTGGAGAGTCGTCTGGAAGTCCTGCCCGCGTTCGTTCTGAACCCTCAAGAACCGCTCAATGCGTTGCTGTGTTTCACTATTATCTTCAAGTGTAGCAGCAGCTGGTGGGATGCCAGCACGCAGGAGCATTGCCTCTTCATCTTCGTCCAGTGATTCAGTTGTAGCAACGGATTCTACTGGGTCGCTTGACTCTCCTGCAATTTCCTTCGCATTGGCTGGAGCTATATGAGTTTTGGTGGCATGTTCTACTGCTGGGGCTTCGACTGTGGGTGGAGGTGGAGCTGCATCGACGACGGGCTGGGTCTGGCAAGCGGGAGTGATCTCTTCGTCCGACGATGACGATGACGATGAACCGTAGTCGAGTCCAAGCGTGTTCATCGTGATTTGTGTACTCCACATAGCGCCCATAAGAGATGTAGCCATGTCTTGCGAAACGACGCTCTACCGTAGAAGAGAATGGCGTCCAATCCTCTGGAACGGATCCGTGAGCAGCAAGCGGTGAAGCTGTTGAATGCGTTACAGGATGATCTGCGCGCGCAAATGCGGCTTGACAAAGATGAGCTAGGTCGGAATGGAGAGAACGAGAAAGCAAGTGTGCGGCGGAAAGCGCGGATCGCTCGACTCTCGGACCCTCAGGAGCGCGAACGGATCTGGAGCCGCGAATTGCTACCTTCGTACGAGGTGCACCACTATCCATTTGACTGGAAGATAATTTACTATGGACTCACTGGAGTTGTCCTTGCATTACGCAGGGTGCTGCAATTCGTAGTCTGCCGAAGAACCGAAGTTTTTGGCGAGAAATTGACGTATCCGTGTGGCGAAAGGACGAGTTAAACGCTGCATGCACGCTATTAGACCTACCTACTGAAGGTAAGAAACTCGAGTTAATTGCTCGTATTCAAGATTGGGTCCACGAGCCAGAGATTCTTGCTCGTTTGGAAGAGCAGAGATTGTTGGAGCTTCAGCAGGACGCAATTCTAGGTCAGTGCCCATATTTAACGACATTGTTTTTGCTGTATACTGCATCTCTATATTCACAATTTTATTGCTGTAGCTTCAGGAAGAGTGTTTGCGTTCGGGTCCAATGCCAACGGAGAGCTTGGTTTGGGCCATCGCCACTCCTGTGAGCTACCCACCGAGATTGAAAGCTTTCGTGGAGCGCATATCACGAACGTGTATTCGGTAAGAAGTTGCACCAGGCAAACTTTTATTGTCAAGCGAGTTTAGCTTAATCCGCCCACTTGATGCAGGGCTTTGACGCCGATTTTGCTTTCGCTCGCACCGAAGACGGACAAGTATTTGCATGGGGTGGAGCTGGACGTGCCATCTTCGATGAAGCCGTGGCGAAGATACGTCGATTTAAAGTGCAACAGCAACAAGAGGACCAAAGCGGCACTGCTGGAATCAGGGCTAATGAAGGTAATGGAGGATCGTGTTTCCTATTTCCAAGGTTGATCCTGAATTTATCGAGCAAGCGACTGGTGCATATTGCTTGTGGTCGGACCGGAGGGCACGTCGCAATGGTGAGCGACAAGGGTGAATGTTTTTCGTGGGGCAGGGGGGATTATGGCGAGCTAGGGACAAGCTCGTGTGAAGATGGAGGCAAAGACGTCACTGAGGATCCCATCCGCGTCGATTCCTTGAAAAACTTGTGCATTGCTACTGTGAGCGTGGGCAACACACACACGGCTGCAATTACAGACAAAGGAAGGCTGTATGCTTGGGGAAGCTGTGTGAGTGGTCAGCTAGGTCTGGGAGAAGCTAAACGAGCTGGGGTGAAAGATAAGCGCTTGCAACTGTGCTTCCCCACGCCAACATTTGTCGAGGCACTTCAAAGCAAACGGCTTACGCGAGTGTCCTGTGGCGCCATTCACACTGCAGTTGTATCTGCTGATGGCCAGCTTTTCACTTTTGGCTGTGGTGATGGAGGGCGTCTGGGAGTTGGTAGCAACGACGACTCGCTCCATCCACAACTGGTATCTTCTCTTGAGAAACATGTCGTGTTGGATGTGTGCTGCGGCAGTTGGCATACACTGTGCATTGCGCGTGAGAGAGAGGAATCATTCCCGCCTAGAGCACCTCGAAGGATTCTCGGAGTATCAACCAGCAACAGTGAAATCAGCGGAGGCTTCGTATTCGCCTTTGGTAGCGGTCTTCAAGGACAGGTTCTCAGCACGTTAAATGTTAACGTTCCTTGCATCTCTTCTAACTGTGATGTGTAGCTTGGCCTGGGTAAACAGAAGCAGGCAGCACTTCCAAGTACAGCCATCTAAGTTGAGTCCATATTTATGGGCAGTACTCACAATGTTGTTGCTTGTACAGCCTGTATCCCAACGCTACGCCATCGCCACATTCGTTGCCGCACCATTGCCACGTCATCCCACCATAGCTGCGCCTTGGCTGTCGACGGAAATCTATACACTTGGGGTCAAAATACTTCTGGTTGTCTAGGAAGGAAAGGCTCTGAGCTTGACGCAATTGATCTCGCGGAGCCTGGGGTCGTAGACCGAGGTAGCTTCCGAGGGTATGGCGTCGGGCCCATCGTTTCAGTGTCACTGGGGCATTGCTTCACGCTCTTCGCAACAGGACCCTGGAAGCCCAGCGAAGAGCCGTTCAAGCCGCAATTCCAACTCCAAACCAAGGTCAACCGCCACGCCACATCAACACATCAGGGGCAGCATTAGCGCATGTCAATCACCGATATAAGTTCGACCATTAACGTAGCAATCGATCCTCCGTGAGCATGACCGAGTGGGCGTCGTTCTACACGGACTTTCGTGCGGACTTCGGCCCCGAACCGCTGTTGCTGTTGAAGAATGAACCACTAGAAACTTCGCAAGGGATAGAGTCCAGCATACTGAAACCAAATCAAACTCAGTCCACCCCCGAATGCTCAAACAACCAGCTGATGTAGACCTACGTATGCAGCTGCCGACTCATTCGTCAACTCGCCGCCTCCTCGCCAGATCGATTCGACCAATGCAGTCGGTGCCGAGATCCGCGCAGTCCGCGCCTCCCTCCTCGCAAGGCAGCATGATCGACACGGGCGTGTATCGTTACGAGCGCAACCGCGCGAGCCACGAGTTCTTCAGTCCCGGGCCACACGCTACCACACGCACCGCCACGGCGCCGTCCGCCATCTTCAACCTAGTGAGCACCATTATCGGCGGCGGCATCCTGTCCCTGCCCTTTGCATTCGACAAGTGCGGTATTGTAGTCGCGCTTGTCTTCATGGTTATCGCCGCCTCCGCCTCCACCTTCAGCCTCTACGTCATCGTGAGCTGTAGTCGACGCGGACGCGCCGCCTCTTACGAAGAAGTGGTGCGCAAAGCGCTGGGTGCCAGGGCGGGACGCATCACCGTCGTGCTGCTTGTGTTGCTCACATTCCTTACGCTTGTAGCGTACGTCATCCTCACGAAGGATCTCGTGGGTTCATTGGGGGCGAAATTTCTCTACAATCGACCGATTTCCGACGCGGAGCAGAACGTTCTAACCATCGTCTGCGTGCTTCTCGTGTCGCCGGCGTTGCTGGCGCGCTCTATGGACGCTCTGCGCTTCACATCGGTCTTCAGTCTCGTATCGGTGCTTGTGCTAGCGATTGCCATCACATTTCGAGCGGGGGACGCGATCTTCAGCCAGCACGACATCGAGGACATCGAGGCAGAGACCCTGATTCCCGTTAAGCTGGTTCCCGACAGCTGGGCAGATGCCGCATATGCGTTCCCCATCATCTCCGTGTCGTTCCTCTGTCACTTCAACGTGCTGCCGGTGTATCGCGAGCTACACAAGCCCACGCGCCACCGCCTGAAAAAGATTGTGGCATCTACGATGTTCTCGACGTGGATGTTCTACATACTGGTTGGTATCATGGGATATCTGTTCGCGTTCCGGCAAATTGGAGGCGTGCAAGGCGATATCCTGAACAATTTCAGCGACAGCGACCCGCTTGTAAACCTTGGACGCTTCGGTTTACTCGTCACGATTCAACTGAGCTTACCACTTATTATCCAGCCCTGCCGCACGAACCTGCTTCGCTTGGCTAAGATCATTCGCAACCTCATGCACACGCGTGCCAAAGTGTTCGACGCGCCGGATTCGACTGATTCAGAAGGCGAAGTAGTTATTGGAGAGGGAACAGCGTTGTTGCCTACTTCTAACAGCGCTCTGCCAACTGCCAGCACGGACGGTTCGCGTGGGAGGTTCAAATCTTTAGTCGTGCACGTTCTCCTCACTGTCGGTATTATGGCAGGTGTCATCACGATAGCGCTTCTGTCACCTGGTGTGGCTGTCGTTTGGAACCTCATGGGATCTACCGTTGGTCTCTTGATCTCGTACGTTTTGCCGTGCGTATCCTACGTGTGCATCCGACGCGAGAAACCCAACACGGACTGCCGTAAACTTACAGCCTGGATCATCCTCGTGATCAGCTCAATCGTCTGCACCGTGTGCACCGTTCAAGCATTTACGTCCGTCTTCAGTCCTTGATAAATGCATCAAAGTAACTAAATAGATAAGAATTTAATCAAACTGTAGTGCTGCTGCATCAATGTTTGGCGATAACGTCCTGCTCAGCATCTACTGACGCAGTCATTGCTTCCAGCAATTCCTTTGCATTAAGGTCATGTGGAGCGGCTAGCTCCAGCCATTTGCACGCCGTGTCCAAGTCCTTAGGCACCTTGCCGTAGCCCGTGCGGTACATCTGAGCGAGGTTGACCATGGCCATCACGAAACCCTTTTCGGCAGCCTTACGAAAGAGAGCTTCAGCTTGCAGCGCATCCTGGGGCACACCGTCACCAGTCAGGAATAGATATCCCAAGTTATATTGCGCGGTAATGATACCCGCCACGGCGGCTTCCTTGTAGTACTGGACAGCACGAGCTTGGTTCTTCTGAACACCACCCAAGCCAAGTGAGTAGTACTCACCCAACCGGGATTTGGCAGTCGGATCGCCAGCTTCTGCAGCCTTGGTGAGCCACTTTAACGCCTCCACCTCACTCTGTAAAATGTCATGTTGAGTTAGTACCAGTTAGCAACTTTTGCGAGCTATCTTACTCTCCATTTATTACCTTTTCCGTTCCTGTGCCAGACATGTACATATTGGCAACATTCATGTACGCCGGTGGAACACCAACTTCAGCGCATTTTTTAAACAACTCGAAGGCCTTTTTCTCATTCTTTCGGGTCCCTTCACCATTGTTAAGTGCGTCGGCGTATGCAAAGGCCCCCCAAACATGCCCGGACTCAGTCAGCTGAAAAGATGCAAGTGTACAATATAAGCTCGCTATACACCTCATTAGACGTATTAACAATACTCTCACCTCCTTAAAGTACTTCACCGCCCCCATCGCATCTTTCTTCGGAAAACCTACATGTACATTCAGATATAGCATATCGCCGATCAGACAGACAGCTCACTAGCAAGTAAACTGCAACATAGGCTTCACCAATGCCCTTCTTCATGCACAGCGCGTAGCTGAACTTGGCCTTCTCACTTCCCTACACAGTAGTAAATTTCACACACGTCTATCAGAACAACCGAACCAATGCAAATCTTTTGCCATTCCCCTCCGTATATCTCTACCTTGTCCATGGCGATTTTCCAGACATGCAGCGCCTTCTTCGCCTCCTCGTTATTGTCGGCGGCGTTGTTGTAGATCATGTTGCCCAAACCGTGAAATTGCACAGGCGACGTCAGCTTGGACACCAGTGGTGACTCCTTGAACTGTACCAAATGGATTGTTATCAGTTACAGGACAGCAGCAGCCCCATTGCTGCCATTTTGCAACGTACCTGCTCCAATGTTTCACGCGTGCCGAGCTTCCTCAGTTTCGACAACACTTCCTGTAGCTCCTGACTCCCCGAAACGAAACGTCAGAATTGTGTGTATTAGCAGTAGTGATTTATTAGGATGAAACACACCTCATGCCCTTCCTTAGCGCTTGCCGCACGCGACTTACGCCACGCACTCGCCGCCCGCTGCATCTGAGGTACTAGAGTGATTGTATACGTCACAATGAGGGGACTCAGGAGAGTGACCATCTATAAATGTATAACCTGCTATAATAAGAATTGTTTACAAACACATCGTATACCCACCTTTACCTTCTAATACAGTGCTCTGAAGTCCTTTTGCGCGCGAAGAAAGCAAACCGTGAACTAAAACAAAGCGACCATCACTCCTCATTCTCCCGCCGTTGAAGCAGCCATGAGCGACCCGACCCGAGCCGAGGTGGCGGCCAAGCTGCGGGCCGCCCAGCAACAGCAGAAGAATGGCAATGGCCGCAAGTTGCTGCGCTGGGACGCAGCGCGCTGGCAACAGTTCGAGTGCACACCGCAGTACACGACGCGCGTCAAGAGCGCGCCCATTCTACCCATCCGTGCGCCGCTCTCCTCTATGTACGTGGCCCTCTGTCTAGTACGCGCTAAATGCGCGCCTATTAATGTCTTTTTATTGCTGTTGCTGCAGCTACGAGATCCACTTTTCGGCCAGGAAGAGCTACACGCCCTCCGTGCTAATGGAAAAGCTTATCGCGGACACGCGTTCGGGCTCTGTGGTGAACGTGGGGCTCGTTATAGACGCCACTGGAAGTGACACCTTCCTGCATGACGTCAAGTGTGTGCTTTCTTCTGGATTTTGAACTGTAAGGTAAATTTCTAATGGTTCTGTTGGATGTTAGGGAGTGGGACGATTGGGACGTTCAGTACGTTAAACTGCACGTCGACAAACCCGAAGGTGGTAGATTTTGAAAAGGACGATGCTCGAGGGAGGACTGGAGACTGACTAGGTGCCATTATCTAGATGCAGAGGAGAAGGATCGCGACATCCATGACGACAAAATGGCGGTAGCCTTTTGTAAGGCAGTGGTAAACCACCTAAAGGGTGAGCGGAAGGATATGGACGTCGCTGTATACGGTGCTGAAGGTTACAACTTCGTGGGGTTCCTCGTTGTCAGGTACGCGGCAACTGTCCTTGCAATTTTTTGGGCGAGTAAGCTAACTAAAAAGATTACTGGCTGTTGGTTGTAGCTTTTTGGTGGAGCATTGCGGCCTCAGTCTAGATGCTGCAGTGCAAGAGTTTGCCCAGTCGACGGCACCTGGGATTTACTCAAGGCATTACCTTGAGGTATGTTGAAGGTAGATTGCTATGTTGTAGCGGGAGTAGAGCTGACCATGTTGATTCGTTGCAGCGATTGTACCGCAAGTATTACAGCACCCTGCCGTCTGAGTCGACAAAGCTAGCGGTTCCTGCCCCTCCGCGATGGGAAAGCGACGAAACCCGCAAGCGCAAGAGTGAATCATCGGTTGGTTACGAAATCGTGACTGAGCAGGACCGAGCGAACAAGTTTGTGCGAAAGGAGACGATTGTTGCCCCTGGTGCTGCCCCCGCAAAGGCTTCGCCATCTAACAACGGACGAGCAACGTCGCCAAGTGGGTTACCCACACCCCCAGTGTACAAAGCGCCCATGTACATCCCACCGGATCGTCAGGAGCAACGTCCTGCGAAGCGGCGTAAAATCCGTTCGTGGATGGATGAGGTTGAACCGCTGACATATGGCGAGACACTGGCAACTTCATCGGAGGAGCACCAAACGTTGATTCAGTCCTTGGGAAAGCTTACTGGTGTCGAAGGATTCCCGGGATGCGAGGTAAGAAACATGCGCGAGGGGTCGAGGTGTTATCAATACTGATGCCGATGTGTTGGATGTCTTCTATGTAGACAATTCCCTTTACAGCGACTCACGTCGCGGAAGGAGCCTACAAACGCAAGGGCGGCTTGACCAAGGCTTACCTTGTTACGTGGCGGGCACGAGGGTACGCTTTCTTTAGCTGTTGTATCCGCTATGAACGTGGGAATATACTGATCATATTCTGTGTACCATTCTACATGCAGTCGTCGCTGCCTCCTCTACGTGACTTCCGATGGAACGTATGTCGTGTCGCGCGACATGACCTTCACTAAGGTCGAGATGAAGTTTCCGCGTCGAAGGGCGCCAGTAAGCTGTAAATGTTCGATGAGATACTTGTGGATGCAATACTAATTCGTACCCTCCATTTACTGCTCAACCCAGAATGAGTTCCAAGCGAACACGTTGATTGACGGACTTATCGTGGAAGACCAAGATCATGACACGAAGGTGGCGCGATACCTTGCATTTGACATTCTCTTCTTGGAGGGTACGCCAATTTGGCAAAAGAAGCTGGAAAAGCGGCTGCAGTGCTTACAGAACGAGATCATCGTCCCACGCAAAAACGTACGTGTTGGTACTTTGATAAACTCAAGTTGTCGAACTGGTTTAACGTGGTGACTACTTTGGTGGTATTCCTACAGGACCAGTCGTATGACTACAACAAGGAACCTTTTCGTGTGCGTATGAAAGACCACTTCCGTCTGGCCAAGACCGAGTACATGCTGACGAAGTTTGCCAAGAGCGTAACGCACGAGGTGGACGGTGTCATCTACACCCCTACGGAGGCCCCGTACAATCTCGGCGGCTTTGAGTGTGAGGAGCCCATTTTTAAGTTTGTTGCCAGCGAAGGTGGAGGTATCCCTGGCTTGGACGGAAGCATTTCGGAGCGGCGGCTGCTTCAGTACATCAGCTCCATGCCAAAGTGATCGAATACACCAGAGTAGGTCGACATGGCACCCTCCTTAGATACTGCCACCGTCAGCGAGAAAACAGCGGCTACACGTCGAAGAACGCGCACGAGTGAGTGAATTGCTGGTCAGTCCAAGTCATACATGTAAGTAGCTGTTGCGTTGCCCAATGTGCGGTGCTTTTTGGATGCAGGCAAAGGAGAGAATTGAAAGAACGAGTGAAAAGGGCAATCTTGTGTGTGTGTGTGGATGCATGCATCCTGTTAGCGTGCATTGATTGAAAGGGGTGGTCCTACTTACGACTGGCGTTCGCTCGATAGTGTTTCCTGCCATAGCGTGCCTTCTTGCTTGGAGAGCCACTTCGTGATGATGCTTTGGGGGATGAAGATGCATCAGATGACGACCTGTGTGATCGAGGTGAGCCACGAGAATGTTCTACGCTGTCGACTTCATCATCGGCAAATGATGCAGCATCTTGGGACTGTGAGGTAACTCGTGGCGATCTGACGGACTGCGGTATCTCTCGAATACTATCTTGCACCTCGAGCGACGAAGACCTGGCAGTTCTCCGTTCGTGTCGTGGTCGGGTTTCTGTATCGCCTTGATGTGAACGACGATGGCGATTTTCACTGTAACTTCTCGGGCGTTCTTCCTCATCTCTGCGATTGGATCTCCTGGGTGAGTGGCGATTATAGCTACTGGAATCCATTGATACTGACTTAACCCTGTGGATGTACCCCCTCTCGTCCTGCTCATATTGCTGCTGTAGGCGACGCGAAGTTAGGCTGGGAAGGGCGTCCATATCACTAGTTGTGGTTCTTGTTGGCCTGGGCGAGCGGATTAAGACTGTCCTCTTTAAACTGCCATCGGCATCGTCGAACCCGATATCGTCAAGACCATGTCTTGCAGACATGAGCGGTACGGAACCCTGCTCGAACCACGGATCCTTATTGTCTAGCTTCGTTGGTTTGCCAGAGTTTGAGCTTGGCACCCCTCGATGCCAGTCGCAGCAGGTGCAAATATTGCCCATCGCTCTTGCTCTGGTAGTGCAGCTTGATCTGTTGTGTGCCTTGGTGCAATGCTAAAGAGACGATTCGTGGATACGCGACGATTCGAGTCCAAGATATGTGGAGGGTGCCGGTTTCGCTTTTCACTACTGGAAGTATTTAATAAGGAGACTAACACGTTTGATTCAAAAGCGCTTCTCTTTGCCTGGAGCGCAAAGTACTATGCACTCGACATCACGCAGCTCCTTGTAGTTGACTACCAGTTGCAGATTATTTGGATCGAGACATCTTGCGGTTTGAAGATCGTGAGCTGCAGCCTTGAAATCACCGAGCGCTTTTTGAACGAATCCACGACGGAAGTAGGCGTGCGCATTGGTTGGTTGTTGTGTGATCACGAAGGAGAAGTCAGCAAGTGCTTCGGCATGGTATCGCTCCAGCTGCAAGGCTTTCGCGCGTTCGTGGATATACAACAGCTGGGCTTCATGAAGCTGCCGCAACTCAGTGTGCTTGTCGCCTACGTCGTAGAACTCTTCTTCCTGGTTGTTTCTCGCTCCGACATTTTTCTCCACGAGAACAGAGTGATCATATGCGCTGGTGAAGTGCTCAACTGCATCCATGTTTTGGCCTTCCAGGGCGTACGAAAGCCCTATGTGATAGTACCTGGGCACAACAAGCGCATCAGATACCTCGAACGGGTCCAAGCAACAGTCTCAAAATTTACAGATCAGGAAGCAGTTCCTGCGTGGGTTTGCACTGTAATGCACGCTTCATGAAGACGACACACTCGTTGGGTTGGCGCTCGTGGAAATAGCACAGGCCTATGTAATACAGCAACCTACAGACGAAGGCAGTTCGGTGAGTGCAAATACGTCAAGGATTCACACTGTGATCTTTTACTAACGTACTTGGTGTCTGTAGTGTTACGTGTTGCAGTCTCGTGCAGATCCGGAAGAGCTTCAGAGTACCTATCGCATTCCATCAGACAAAGAGCGCGGTGGAAGCGGAAAATATGGTTCGTTGGTGCTTGAGCCACGCACGCCTACATTCAATCAAGCATGAGTATAGTGGGGAAAGGATGCAGATTATTTGGCGTACGTTGAGGTCGTCGAGAGCGCGATCGTACTCGCCAAGGCCACGAAGTGCCATGCTACGGGTGTTGTGAGCTGCCATGTCGGCAGTGTAGCCACCAGCAATAGCCAAACTGCAATCATCAACAGCATCCTGATAACGACTAAGCCGCAGTGCACTTTCTCCTCGAAGATATCGGAGTCCAAGTATTTGGGTCACGTTCGCTTTGCGATCGTCGCGAGTTTCGAGAACCTCCAGCGCATGTGTAAAGTCCGCAAGTGCCAGAGGATGAGCTCGTATTTCTTGCAGTATTAGTCCCCTGGTTTCGAGAAAAATGGGTTCATCCGGGAGAACGTCAAGAGCATCCGTGAGCAGTTCTAGAGCACGCTCATGATCACCGAGAGAATGGCAGCATAGCGCTGTATGGAATTGAACTAGCACGCTCCTGCGGTCCGAAGCACATGATGCGATCGCTTCAAACATAGACTGCGCTTCGAAGTGACGTTGCTTCAGCTGCATGATCATAGCCATGCCTACCTGGTATGGTGTACCACTGGGGCACAGCGTACAGGCCATCTCAATGTCAGCAAATGCTGCCTCAAGTTGCTCCGCGGACGACATGTAGCTGACAGTCGGAACTGCAGGAACAACTACGCTGGGAGTAGACTCGCTGTTAACAATATTCTGCGATCCAATTGCCTTCGTCTCGATCGTTCCTGGTGTGGCTGAAGGTGTTTGATCCAAATCCAACGCCAACGCGAGTCTCACTGAGCCTCGGTAGAAATATGCTTGCGGATCGCGACCATCAAGCTGGATACATTTATTGAAGTCGGCGAGACACTGGCGTGCAAAACTCCCCATGCCAGTGGTAAAGGTAGCGGATCCACCCTGCTGAAGCCGCTGTTTGGCCGCAACTTCGTGGCCTTGGCGGTAATAGCATAGGCCACGATAGCTGTAGTAATTGGCGTTACCCGCGTTGAGCTCGATGGCTCGTGTGAAGCCGTCAGCAGCGCGCTCAAAGTCAGAACATTCAAAGTGAGCCAAAGCTAGCGCACTAAAAGCCGATGCGTTGCGTGGATCCAGTTTGATAGCGGCCTGCAAGTCTTCAATACACTTTGGTAAGTGTCCAAGGCGCCGGTAACAGTTTGCACGGGTCTGTAGTGCGCGATACTCGACCCGAATGCCGATCCCACCACCATTACTAGTTTGGGCTGTGTTGGCTCCTGATGCTCCTGCAATATTGGCTGCAGTGCTTGCAGCAGTGGATCCGTCTTCAAGTGCTTTCGAGAAGTCAATGATGGCCTCGCGATAAAAGCCAGCATCGTGCAACACGAGTGCACGATTGAAATAGTGCGGTGCTTTACGACCATCCAGTTCGATCGCATTGGTGAGGTCCTCAAGAGCTTTCGCGCTTTGGTTGAGCTTTCGATAGCAAGCTCCACGATTGGCGTAGTACAGTGCAGTGCGGTCGTCAAGCGTGATTGCAGATCCGTAGTCTTTGGCAGCGCGTTCAAGTTCTCCGATGCTACGAAACGCATTCCCCCGAGCGAGGAAGAAGCGAGCTTGTGTGGGGCGGATGGCAATGGCCAAGCTGAAACTTTCAATTGCGCGACAGTGGTCTTCAAAGGTTGTTGCCCCGTGTGCGATTTCCATCCCTTTCTGGTACAGATCCACGGCGTGCTGTAGGTCTTGTTGGCCTTTTGCTTCCGGTTCAACAACTGACGGCCCAGTCAGATCTCCAGCGTGCGACTTTATTGGTGATGCTTGTTGATTGCTTCTCATGGCAGATGAACGTTCAATCTATGTGGGCGTAGCTGTATTAATTATTCGCGAATACGTGGAGAAGATTCAACTACTGTAGTTTAGTGGTGCCAAGACGTGAAACCCCACAGGAGGAAAACTTGAAATAGCGTCAACCATGCCGCAAATATGTGACAACGCTCCATTCTTTTCCAAGAATCAACTTGTTCTACATGGCAGCGCCACTACCGCTGGAAGGTGACGGTTTGGTGGAAAATCTTTTCCACTACCTGTGGACAACAGACGATCTTGGTGGTGGTCCTCGAGTGAGTGTGCCACCAACAGTAATTTATCGTGGTTCGCAGCCTGTGTCCTGGTATTTTACGAGCCGAAAAAGTGGACGTATCAAGCGAAAACACCGAGTAAACCTCACCGCAGCGCACATCGAACACTCATTTACCAAGCGGAAGGCATCAACAGACATCGTCGCTTACTTTCTCTATCTCCCAAAGTCAGAGAGTACAAGTCCTGCTATTGAGTACTACGATGTCGAAGCACTTCGCGAGTTTTTATTCAAGAGACCAGAAATCCCCCATTCGTCTTCACCTGGATCACAACAGTCTGTTGGAATTCTTCAGCAGTTTTCTCTTCCCAAGGGAGCTCGAAACTCGACACTTCGCGCGATCTGGTCACCAAAGCTGTGTTTGCTAGAACGTCGAGTCAATGTGCATGCCGTTCACGACGCTCGATTTAGTGTTTATGAGCGTGGTGTGACTTTCGAAGAAGGAGGTGGGGCTGAGGCTCTTAGTCGACCGGAACCTGTGCGAGGCTCGATGTTACCCGGTATGGTCCAGCAACTTTGTGAACGGGTTGTTGACCACGTCACTCGCGTGTCTTACCACAAGTTCCGAATTGCACGAATGGTGCTGCGCCTCCAGGTTGATGCGGAGGACCGATTGTGGTTGCTGTGGAGCTCGTCGTTACGCTTGCAACCACCGTTAGCTCTTTCAATCATGCTTGCACCTGCCATATCCGGGGTAGAGCCTGCTATTCGTCCACTTGACATCGTCAGTGACGCAAAAGTCCCCTTGTTTGCTTTCGCGCAAGGTTCTGGCTGTGGGCCTGTGTCTTTGACTTCTACGAGTAGTTTTGAAGTTGATGAAGAACCCCGCCCAGGTCAGACGCGGTGTGCTAGTTGCGCTCAGGTAGTAGCTCATCGAGCTCTATTATCTACGACCTACAAGGCTGTCCTGGCGCATTTCCAGCACGTCTTACGATTTCTTCGCGAGCGCCTTAACGGAGAAAACCAAGTGGCTATCGAATGGCCACCTGATGAGCGTGTCGTGCAGCAAGCTGGAGGCATTGGATTTGGCATCCTCCGACACTTAAAGTCTGTGAGTTCGACTAGTGATGATTCCGGTTTGTCGAGGGCTAGCCCAGGACTGAAAACGTGGCAGGGACGAGAATTTCTCGTGCCACCCGTGATCCGATACATGCACCCGACACTCAGTGCTGAGGACTTTGCTCGTCACCGACAAGATCCAATCTTTCTCCACAAGACGGTGGGCGTCTGCGAGCGTTGCTGCCTCGTGTATGCAGACTACGCCACTGCATCGCTTGAAGCCAATGCTCTTGGAATCCGAAGTAGTGCAAGTGCTCCCGCGCTCCTACGTCCTGTTCGTGAAAAACCTAAACATGCCGAATACTTCGATGATGACTCACCAGACTCTCTTCTGTTGACGACTACAAGTCCGTTAGTGCAAGGAGCCCATTCTGCTGGGTCTAAAACAAAACCTCCTGCTTCGGCGTGGAAGCCCGTTCAAACTGACGATGGCCGATCTGCGAAGTTTAAAGCGGGTCCTCGTAGTACGTTGCACTCCCTACCAATGGCCCCAAAGCTCCCGCCCCGTATTGAAACATTCGAGCCCGGTGACAATGACGCTCTCCGTATTCCTGATGGCGTTCTCCACAATGATGAGAGTCCTCAGCAACAACGAGAAGAAGCCTTTTTCCGAGAGCTCTACCAGCAAAAGGACGCCGGAAAACGAGGAAATCACGCGCTTCGACATATACTCGAGGCTGCAGACCGTCTTTCAAAGGCAAAACCACAACATCGTCTAGCAGCATTGGGTGACAGCACTCAAATCGGGCAAAGTCCATCCACTGGAGCGCTTGTTGGTGCGATTGCCGAACTAAAACTTGCAAAGAAGCCAGGAAAGAGTCCCTATAGCGTTGTGCAGCGCATTCGTGGAGGCGAAGGAAGAGGAGAAAGCTTTTCGAAGAATCAGGGGGTAGAATCTGGATCACCGCCCAAATCTCCAGCAAAAAAAGGAGCGAAACGAAAGAAGAAGAAGATCTCAAAGAAAGTAAAATACCAAACTGAAGAGAGTCCGACGAAGACACGGTTCGTGAGCTCGCGAGAACAGAAAGCAGCGGCAGAACATCGTGGATACCTCGTGGCAGCGCTTTCGGATGCTCAAGTCCAGGTTTGTGATGAGATGGATGTTGACAGAGACCTTTGCCTTGCTAATTTGCTTGTATTATTTGTAGTTGGAACATATCGAGTCTTTGGCTGCGCTTGTAGTTTCCGGTCCCGATATTGAAGCGAATTCAATCGAGCATGACCCGAAGGAGAAGGGAAAGCTAAAGGAGAAGGAAAAGGAGGAGGAACGATCACCTTTTCCACTGGAGCAGCATGAAGCAGCAGAGGACGACGAACTGAAACATAACGATGGCCACGAAAAGCCACCCGAATTGCAACTGGAAGATAATTGGTATCACGATCCTCAACCTCACGTAGTGAAAGACAACGAATCTCAACTCGGTGATGGAGATACGCAATTGCGACAGGATGAAGAGGAGCTTGTTGAAAACGAACAGGGAGCCGTTATGAATGAGTTGTCAGAAATCCCCAATAGTCAGAATTTCGAAGACGAAGCGCGAGGAAACGATCAGCAGCTCTCACAAGAAAGTGAAACTCCGTTTGAGAATGAGGAGCAAGTGAGTCAAGAGGAAATGGAGAATCAAAGCCAAAAATTATGTAGCGCGCAGGACGGTGCTATGCTTGAACAACAGAGTGAGGAACAGGCTGATGAACGGCCATTGGTGCACGAGAAGGATGAATTAAATTATCAAGGCCAAGGCCTGGAAAGCAGAGGTGATGGCGAACTGGAGCTGTCACCAGTTGGACAAGATGAAGAACAAGACAACCTCGAAGGTCGACAAGAAAGCAAGCCAGATACCAGTGGACATGTAGATGTACAGACTACAGAAGAGGAAGCCCAGGAAGATTACGAGGAAGACTACGAAGATCCAGACCAAGAGCAAGACCGTCATGACCACGAAGGGCAAAACCCACAGCAAGGCGAGCAAATGAGCCCTGTGACTATCACTGAAACTCAAGAGACAAAAGGCTCAGCACGAAGCATGCTAGAAGAAGCACAAGAACTCCTAGCGATGGAAACGTCTGAGTCCAGCGACGAACATCCACACCACCGAGACGAATCCAGTGATAGCCTTGAGCAGTCCTTGTCGACCCCATTGCCTCCCTTGGAGAGAAAAACAAACGACGAAGCTGCCATTGCGGTTGATTTGGCCGTTGCTGCTGCTCTCCCGTTGCCATCTACAGACGAATTGGCCAATGCAGAAAATGAATGACGCTCGTTCTGTTTCAAGAATATATATGCTTTTGTCTTCCTACAGACATATCAGTTGACACTGTGCATCTTGCTAAACCGTGCGCGAGCCTCGACGTATTCCGAGTACGCATCGCGCTTACGGTGGTGGCTTGTATCTTTATCGCGGTTCATGTTGTTCATCTCTTCGTCATACACGAACGCGCGCTGCTGGATGCTGCTGATGGGCTCGGAGCCACCAGGGACACCTCGTAACACCCCGTCCATGTGGTTTCGTTTAGCGATCGGCACTCGCGATGGTGGGGTCGCTAATGCCGCTCGGGATGGAGTATCGCCAGAATTTTGACTACTTTTGTTGCCGTCTTCGTTCAGCAGCAGATTCGGACGCAGTGGTTGGACCGGGTTCCTAGCAGCAGCAGCTACCAGTGCAAAGTCCTTCTTGGCATTCTGAGGTTCGGTCAATACGAACTTCCTTGGTAGCGTTTTGATGAATTCATTTTCGCGCTTGGACACCAACTCGGCGTCTTTCTGCGCTGTTCGCCTGCATGTAATTCAGATAAGCAACAGGCATACTGCTCCGGTATGTAAGATATCGTACCATGTAGACTTCTGTCCGAAAGTAATTGGGTTGCTCACGCTGATAGTCTCAGCCAACGACGCCAATTCGCGATCAAGGGCGTCGCCATCCATTGCCTTGAATTGCTCGAACGGTTTTGTGGTTAACGCGAAGTCCATCGCTATTTTCAAAGCAAGCGTGGCCAAAATATTTTTACTGGAACGGTAAGGACAAGACCAACGAACACAAAGCACAACGTGGATTCGCAGTGCATTACCTGCCACGTTCGTTCGCCATGTCGGACTCAACAGGCAGAACGACTGTCTACTTCTCTCGTGCGACGCCATCACCTTTTGGCATCACCTTCTCCTAGCGCTGATACTTTTCGAGCTTAGACCAGAGGCTCCAGGTCCATCTCCAAAACGGAAGTGGGGTTCAGCAGGTCGAAGTTCTTAAGAACCTCCGGGTGCAGCACACCGAACGTACCGAGGCGTAGAGGCTTCGCGTCCTCCTTGTACAGTGTCAGATACGCGCAACGGCCGGGGAAGTATGTACGCTCCTCCGCGGGTGTGATGGTGTAGTACTCCTTCGTCCCAGCAGGCATCTCCAGCTCAGACGGGATGCCCATCAGCTGCATGATGCGGTCAACTAGACCGTGAATTACCTCAAAGCCGTCGGTAGGACCCGTGTAGGCAGCACAGATACGACGCACATTCTTGGCGCCAACGTCCGTGTTGTCATCAATTACGACAACGTCCGAGACCTCGAAGAGCTTCAGACCCTCCTTGATCGACATGGCCTTGTTGTTCTGGATAGTTTTCAGCACACCAGGAAGCATCGAAGTTCGAACAACCTCGAATTCCACGGTCGCCGGGTTAGACAGCACCACAGCCGAGTGGCCGTCATCCTCGCGGTTCAGGTACTCGAAGTTCTCCTTGTGCGAGCACAGGCCGTGAGTCAGCAGCTCAATGTAGCCAGCACGGCTGATCTCATCACGGAGGAGGTCGCCAAGCTTGTTGAGAGGCTGAGCCATACCGATGGTCTGCGTGTGGGGGATCGTGAGCGGAATGTTGTTGAAGCCGTAAGCGATACCGACGTCCTCAATCACATCCACGGGGTGCAGAATGTCCGAGCGCGTAATAGGGACCTCTGCAATAATGGTCTTCCCGTTGCCCGAGGGCTTGGCATCCAGCTGCATCTTGTCGCACAGCTTGCAGATGCGGTCAACGTCAAGGTTGATGGGCTCGCCCTTGCCAAACAGCATCGAGTAGATGTTCTTGATCTGCACCTCGACCGAGCGTTTGTTGAGGTCAGGCGTCAACTCGTTCTCATTCACACTCTGGTCCTCATAGATAACCTGAACGGGCTCCACGGTGAAGGGCTTGGCGCAGTACTCAGAGAACATGGCGATCATCGTGTTGAGAACGACCTTGGCCTTGGTGATGTCCGTGGCCGTGCACTCAATGAAGACATTCTTGGTATCGAGCGAGATCTTCGAGTGCTCGCCGTTGATGATGGGCGGCAGTGACAAGACCACGCCATTCTTGTCCGTGATGACCGGGTACACGGGCGAGTCGTAGATGATGTCCGTGTAGGGCTTGATGTGCTTCACATCCGGGTTGGTGCGGTAAAAGTCCAGCAGCTCCTTGGCTTCGAACTCCTTGTCCTGGCTCAGCGGCTTGAACTTGATCTCGTTCGGGGGAAGCGCCTACAGCAACAGAACCAATCAGCACTAGCACAAAGCTGCACTTCACCTCCATCCACTCACATTGTACGTGAAAGGTCCCTCGACAGTGTCCAGATCGTGCGTGCCAATAGCCACAAGCGTGCGGCGACGGCAGATGTTCTGGTGCAGCTTGTCTTGCAGGTCGATGAAGCTGTCGTAACGCTCCTGAGTGAACTGCACGTCACGCAGGACGGCCGAGACCACGTAAGGACGCACTAGCTGCAAGTCATGCAAAAAATCCTCCTGTTAGTCATATGCCCTCCCAATAATCATAATATCCACGATACCTTAGTGTTGGGCTTGACCGTGATGTGGTGCGGGCCTTCAGCTCTAGGCGCCAGCGTGTACACGGGCGGACGCTCCTTCTCCAGGAAGATACGCAGCGCACGGGCAATTCCCTCGACGCACAGCAGGTCGTAGCGGTTGGCAGGCACGTCGATCTTGTACAGCACAGCGTCCGAGTGGGCCGAGTGGTCCTTGTCCTGGCCCTTCTGCTCGCGCTGCTTGAGCTGCTTCTCGCTGGTGATGTCGTCCAGCTCAATGCCGAACTCGAAGCAAAGCACGTCGAACTCCTCGTCCGTGTAGGTCTGGCCCATGGCCGCGAACAGCTCGTCACGCTTCACCCCCACGGTCGGCATCCTTCTAGCTCCTTCTAGCTCACTCTTCGACTTGGTAGACACTCGGCTACTCCCCGTATGAGCGTCACCAGTGGATAAAATAAAACTAATTACAATTCTAGACAAGATAATTCATGTCGCGTACTTTTTTATAAACTTAAAAAGTCAAATTACATCTTTAAATTAATGTTATGAAACGGAAGCGACGCGCCAGCTTCAACTATGGCCGTCGAAGATGGCGGCCCTCAAGCAGAGCGTTCGCGTCGTCTGGAGGCGCAAGGAAGGCTGGTAACACAGCCACCACCTGTACCGAGTGTGAAGCCTGCTCCGCTATCTGTATGCATCGCTGGATGCTGCGTGGAGAGCGCTCGACTTGCGGACGAGAGGGACTTCCTACGGAGCTATGCAGAACGGCTGTTGGTGCAGTTACGAGGACTATTACAGCGCTATGGAGAGCTGGAGAGGCTCAAAACACTTACAGATACTACACAGACCGACGAGGAGAACGATCGACTCGCTCCATGGCTCACATCCTCCGAGTACACGAACCCACTGCTGCAGGCCTACGACCTCAAGATTCAAGAGCTGGTACGTTGTTAAGTGACAAAGTTTAATAAGCAGACTGGTATATTGACTAGAAGAGTTGGTGCTACAGGAATCTTCGTTACTGGACAACAAGAAAGCCATTGATCAAGTGGTAGCCAGGGCTGAAGCTTTAGCCAAGGAGAACACGACGTTGAGACAGTGAGAAGATTAGAAGTTATAGGAAATTGTTAAGGAGGTAGCTGACTTAACGTTTATTTTTTTTGCAGAGAGCTGGAGGTGACTGGGGAGAGGATGGTGCTGAGGATGCAGAACGAGCCGAGAGAGATGCACATGAACGACGATTTAATGAATGTGCAGGAGAATGGAGAGTACTTGCAGGAGTTTAACGAGCGCATTGACGTTCTTATGGCTGAGAATAACATGCTGATGGAGCAAGTGTCGCTGCAGGACGATGAGATTGGCGCAATGAAGAAAGAACTCACGGATAGGGACCAACAGCTCCAAGTGATGGGGCAGAATTTTAATGAGGCTACACTGGCGCTACAGGAGCTGCGAGATGCCTGTGCGCAAGTTCGGGAGGAGAAAACACATTGTGAACGGCAGCTACAGCGGTATGCAGCCTCAATAGCGCAACTGGAGAGTGCCAAAGAGTCCCTGATGGAACAAACGGACGCAGTACGGAAAGAGCGCGGTGATTTGGAGCATCAGCTTGGTGAATACGAAGAGATGCTGGAGAAGATGAAGAGGAGCACTGAGCGCAAGGATGAAGCTTTTTCTTCTCGTTATCAAAACGTGTGTATGCGGCTGCGTGAACTTACAAACGCACTCGAGAAGAAAGATAAGGCCGTTGACGAGCTGCAAGAGCATAACAATGGTTTGCAGGCTGAGTTGGACGCTATACGACAAGATTGTGAGGGGATGCTAAACGTTCTCAATAGCATGGAGAAGCAGCTAACACAATATTCTGCACGGGAGGATGCAGTGGCAGAGGTAAGAGTGTTGTTGAAACAATTCGTTGAAGTGGGTAACAAGATATGCTGACATTCACTGAGCTTTGCATCAGCTGGAGTCGGAATGCAAGGCTAAGGTCGAAGACGCCATTCTGGAGAAAGAGGAGGTTGGTTCAGTGAAGACTGTGAAGTGTGATGTGGAGGTCTGGAGCTCAACTCATTTCCATGAATTCTGTAGGTGGCTGCTCGTGAGTTGCAAGGTCGACGAGAGATTGAACGACTACTGGAGCGACTTCGACAGCAAGCTGCAGATCACGTTAAAACGCAAGAGGAGAGTCTGAGCACTGTGGTTCGGAAGTATGAAGGAGATATAAGCAGTCGTGAGCAGGAGATCAGGTCACTCAACGCGGAGCTCATAGATTTGCGCTCCAAAACGGAGGTTATGTTTCGGAATCAAAAGGAGATAGACAAAAAGCTAGCTGAAGCGATTCGACGGTCCAAGGATGTCAGTATCGTATTTGAGGTAATATTTTACCTTTTGGAAGTCCGAAGGTAGATTCAGCTAACGTCGTGAATTCTTGGGCTTTAGAAAAAACTTCAGCATCTAGCCGATCGTGCAACAACTGCAGAAGAAGCTCGCGATATGGTACAGCGTGAGTTCTTGTCGCTAAGCTAAGTACAGAAGAGCACTGACGAGTTCTTCTCGTTTTGTAATGCAGTCAAGTCACCTGGAAGCCGAATACCTGGAAAGAATCCGGACCAAAGAAGACGCACTCATAAAGCTGCGGGCTGAATTCCGAGATAGAGGGCAGGAGTTGAAGGTATGTACGTCGGTGTGGTGCTTCATTTGAAGCTCAGAAAAGGCTAACATCACGAATAATGGATCCATGTAGGAACGAATGAGCTCGCTGGAACACGAGCTAGAAATGCGTCGTACCGAGGCGCGTGAAGCCAAAGAGGAATGCGAAGAACAACACCGAAAGGTCCAGTTACTGAACGATCAGCTGAATAAGGTCAAAGCGGACTGTGCCAACCGGTTTACGAACGAGTTCGAGGTTCTACATGTGCAGAATCGCGACTTAAAGGCCCAGGCTACTGAACTAGAGTACAAATTGTCTCAAGCGAAAAAGGAAGCAGCTTCGGCGTTAGATAGTTCTCGCAACGAGTGGGGACGGAGCGAAGTGCGTCTGATTGCTGAAGTCGAGAGCTTGAAAGGAAGGATACAGACGCTCAAGGAGGAAAGGAAGCGCGCAGACAAGAGCCGTCAGGAGACAGATGCTAAGTGTTCCGTTCTATCACTACAAGTCCAGCAACTGAGTCGAGATCTGAGTGACGCGAAGGAACTTCTGCTGGAACAGGAACACGCCTGTGATGATAGCGACCGAAAAGTATCGGAGCTAAGTACCCAACTCACCGCAGCACTCTCAAAACAGCAACAATTTTACAGACAGGAGCGTGAGCTCCGAACAGCACTGGAGAGGATGACCCTAGAAAGGTCACGAATGGAACGTGAGGCCACGGTAGGTGCTTTTTACTTCTCGGTCCGTGTGCTTGGACGTTTCTAATGGTGTAATACTTTATAGATGGCCCGGAAGAAGGTCGAGGAATACCGCAGTTGCAACTACGCTTATGTTCCGATGTCGCATTCACGAATGCAAAGCGAAGGTTTTGACCGAAAAGAGACTTCGAATGCTGCTGAGAATGTGGACCCCGTGAAGGTTCGCTATTAAATGGCAGCTTTGGACTACGATTTGTTAGCTGCAGAATGCTTTAGAGAATTTACATCCCTGTTTTCCACTTACTCAAGACCTACTTCGCAAACAATAGGCTGGCGTTTGTTCCTCCAAACCCAAATGAGTTGGTTAACACAGCGCGCAGTTCTTTTTCTTGTGGTTGGTTCGGCACGTAGTTCAGGGTGAATTCTTCGGTGGTCTCCGTTAGGTTAAGCGTAGGAGGCATCACGTTCTACACCAGACAGACAGGTACGTACACATGTTAAAGATCCTGTTCTAAACCACGACTTGCTCAGACAACGCACATGATGAAGTGCCTTGATCGAAAAGATAGCCTCCACGGCTCCAGCAGCACCTAGCAGGTGACCGATTGCTCCCTAGTTACAGCAAAGACAAGAAAGACAATCATCAAATGCAACAGAGAATCGCATCGCACAGTGATCTGTACCTTCGTAGAAGACATTCCCAGATGATTAGCATGGTCGCCAAAAAGATCTTTCACAGCTGCATTTTCTGCACGATCACCAAGCGGAGTTGACGTCGCGTGCGCGTTAATATAGCCGATGTCGGACAATGCAAGCCCCGACTGGTCAATCGCCGACTGCATCGCTCGTCGGGCACCCTCGCCAGATTCAACAGGAGCTGTAATGTGGTTGCTATCACCACTAAGACCATAACCCCGCACCTCGGCATATATCTTAGCCCCACGCTTCTTAGCATGTTCATATTCCTACAATATCAGTAAATGGAGGATTTTAGCTACGTGTGAAAGCCATAGCAGTTTGGATATCTACCTCAAGAACCACGATGCCAGCACCTTCACCCATGACAAATCCGTCACGCTGCGAGTCGAACGGTCTCGATGCTTCTTGCGGACGATCGTTGAACTATAGATACACACGCCGTATTCAAACAGGATAAGTGCGCCAAGGCCTTCCTCTTAGCATTGGTGCATGGCCAGTTTACCTTCGTAGATAAAGCCTGCGCACGCATGAAAGCGCAAATCGAAATCTCATTGAGAGTAGATTCAGTGCCACCGGCAACCATGACGTCGGCGTTTCCATGTCGAATTAAATTTGCAGCGTCACCAATACTGTGGCTGCCCGTGGCACAGGCCGTAACACACGAATGGTTTGGTCCCTATGTCAGTATCACAACAGCCACGTTAAATAGGTTTCAGGTGATCAATACACAATAAAAAAAATCACCTATCCAAGTCGTACCTTCAGACCGTGTTCAATGCTCACATGACCTGCTGCTAGGTTAATGAGAATGCGCGTCACGAAGAAGGGCGACACACGACGGTATTTCTGCACAATACAAAACAACAGGAAACTAGTCAGAAAACACACAACTGCTACAAGCAAAGTGAAGCCTCCATCTACCTTGTCTTTAATGAGCTGGCCAACATCCATCACCTCCTGGATGTTTCCCATCCCTGCGCCAATAGCCACACCCTACAAACAACAACTCGTTAGCCACACTCTTACCAATATACCAAAGCAACACGCACCGCTCGTTCTCTCTCTTCGTCCGACTGTGGAGTCCATCCAGAGTCTTTCAAAGCTTCATCAGCTGATCCAACACCACAGATTCATCAGCACCAACCACATCAACGTATTATCCGCCAGAAACTACCAACCTGCAGCCATTGTAAACGCGATAAAGTCCGGTTCCTGTGCCCGGAGGTTCTTGAGGTTCACCCAGTCCTTCGTGCGGAATGCGCCATCCCCTTCTCCTCTAGGCACAGCTGCACCAATAGTGCAGTTAAGGTCAGTGTCTGCAAGGGTGTCCACCGTCTACAATACACAACAAGTATAATAATTGTCAATATTATAGTGTTTCTAGCTAAAGCAAATTCTGCTCGAGCCAGTGTGCCGTACGTGGATGGCGCATTGCGAGTCCAGCAGCGCGTCCCACGAGCGAGAAACGCCCACACCGAATGGAGTGACGGCGCCAAGACCAGTTACGACCACGCGGCGATTGGGTGTAGGAGGTGGCGCCCCGAACGAGAGCGTCGAGAAGCCTCGAGCCGAACAAGTAGACGTCGCTCTTCGCAACATCTTGACGCTTTGCCACTTGAGGTGACAAATTCACAGTGTGCACCACATAAAGTTGAAGAGCTCTTCAACGAAAGGGGTTAATCATTTAATTCAACCATTATAAGAGTTAAAAAAAAAACTAACCTGAATTCTTTTCATTTTTAAGGGGTGGCAAGGTTTCAACTGTCAATTGTATCTGGATAGATGGAGTTTGTGGCAGGATGCACAGAATTGCCGTGGTTACTTGGCGAACAAAAGACTGGCGTTGGTGCCTCCGAATCCAAATGAGTTCGACATGACAGCATACAGTTGTTTCTCCTGCGGCTGATTGGGCACGTAGTTGAGCGTGAATTCCTTAGTCGTCTCGTGCAAGTTGAGGGTGGGAGGCATAACATTCTGATGGGCATCAACAGTCACGTTAGTCCAAGGAAACGGCCTTATACAAATGGTGCCATTTGCTTACGTGGTGAAGTGCCTTGACAGCGAAGATCGCTTCCACAGCACCAGCTGAACCTTGCAGGTGACCAATAGATCCCTGTTCGGAATGAACGAGTTAATCATCAGTTGCAGGCAGAAATAAAAGTGAAATACCTTAGTAGAAGACACTGCAAGTTTGTCAACGTGGTCGCCAAATAGGGTTGTGATGGCTGCGTTTTCGGCGCGATCACCCAACGGTGTTCCTGCTGCATGTGCGTTGATATAGCCGATGTCTGACAGCGAAAGTCCGGACTGGGCAATTGCCGACTTCATAGCTCTCCGAGCACCATCGCCATTTTCTAGAGGAGCAGTGATGTGGCTGCCGTCACCGCTGAGGCCATAACCCCGCAATTCAGCGTAAATCCGGGCACCACGTTTCTTGGCGTGTTCGTATTCCTACAAAAATGGTATATGTTATGTTGGTTGGCCTCGTTTCAAATGATTCTCTGTACTGTAGCATACCTCAAGCACCATGATACCGGCTCCTTCGCCCATGACGAACCCGTCGCGCTTCGAGTCGAATGGCCTCGATGCCTCTTGTGGGCGATCATTATACTGATCATACGTAGATCATGGGTTAGTTAACAGGCGTGTAAGATTAACTCGAGGCGACAAACCTTCGTGGACAAAGCTCGCGGTCGATCGAAAGCACAGATCGACATTTCGTTGATGGTAGGCTCAGTGCCTCCAGCAACCATAACATCAGCATCTCCGTGCTGAATGAAGCGCGCAGCGTCACCGATGCTGTGACTGCCAGTCGCACACGCTGTTACGCAAGAATGGACGGGCCCCTGCGACCGAAAGAAAGTTGTCAGTAAATGGTACGCCAATAACGAACGTCACTGAGAGACGATTGATTACCTTCAGCCCATGTTCAATGCTCACGTGGCCTGCCGAAAGGTTAATAAGGATGCGAGGCACAAAAAATGGCGTAACACGACGGAATTTCTGTAGCCATAAAGCGACGTTAGAACCTACTAGCACAAGACTATGTATCTTATAGCAACAGCAATGCTTACCCTTTCTTTGATGAGTTCACCGACGTCCATGACCTCCTGGATGTTGCCACAGGCAGCACCAATAGCCACACCCTGTCAATGCCAATACAAATCCAAAGATCAGCAACGTCATCCTACAACACATCGCCCAGCCACGTTACCGCTCGTTCACGCTCCTCCTCCGATTCGGGGACCCAGCCAGAGTCCTTCAGCGCTTCATCAGCTACGGAAAGCACATAGATTAGTTGAGTACATATAGCATTAGGTTAAATACTGCAGAAGTTGCAACTCACCGGCAGCCAAAGCCATCGCAACATGGTCCACCTCCTGAGCACGGAAACTCTTTGGGTTGGTCCAGTCCTTCGTATGAAAAGCGCCTTCCTCTCCACCTCTCGGTACGGTCGCCCCCACCGTACAATTGAGTCCCGAGCCCACTAACATGTCCAGACTCTACGGAATTCCAACTCGTCGTTAGTACAAACTCCTTCAAAGCACAACAGCGAAAGTCGAATATACCTGAATGGCGCATTGTGAGTCCAAAACCTTCTCCCATGCACGCTCAACGCCCACTCCGAACGGCGTCACAGCTCCCAGGCCAGTGACCACCACACGACGAGGAGGAACTGGCGGCGGTGGAGCGAACGAAAGCGTCGAAAAGCTGCGAGCCAAGGCGACTTCACGTCGCACAGCGAGCATCATGGCGGCGGTGGGTCAGGAACGCGGAGGGAGGGATTCTGACGGACCGCGTGGACCCCGTGGTGGTCAGCAGGTCAAGGCTGAGCATACATGTACCACCCACATGCACGATTACTGAGACTTGAGGTGGGCAATAGTTGAAGTGTACCGCGTTCTTCATTGGTGAAAAGTAAGTGTAATTTTAGCCAATGGAAATATCTTAAACGGAATCCGCATCAGATACAATCATGACGCACGGGGCGCTCTGGGCGACGGCGTTTGGCCTTCAAGGCGACGTTCTGACGGCTCAACGCGAGCGCTACGAGCGTCTGAAGCAGCACTTGGTGTTCCAGATCGACGCGGAGGGCATAACTGACCCCTTGACAGCGTTATCAGCCCACAATGACGCTTCTCAGAGCTCTTCAAGCTGGACTCAGTACTTCACGGACGAATCGCTACTGGAGGAGATTAATACGGACTTGGACCGGTTGTATCCTGCTGGGAACGAGAGCTTCTTCCAGAACGAGCTATATCTCAGTACTTTGCGCCACGTACTGTTCGTCTGGTGTAGATTGCATCCCGATGTGGCCTACCGTCAAGGCATGCACGACGTGGTGGCTGTAGTGCTCTACGCCTTCTTGCAGACTCCCGAGGGAGCTCAAGAGGAGGCTAAACAGGCTCAAACCCTACCAGAACAAGCAGAAGCTGACACTTTTCTGGTCTTTGAGGCTGTGATGCTGTTCCTTAAACCATTTTACGAGATTGTCAAGACCAGACAGGATGCCGCGTCAGGAGGAGACGACAAAGGCAGCAATCGGCTATTTGCTAACTTCTCCTTGAAGGAGAACGACTGCGGCAATGGAGACTATGGACAGCTTGATGCTGGAACGAAGAAGCCAGCGCTGCATCGCTTGTGTCATCATATCCAGTATGAACTGCTGCAGCAGAAGGACCCGCAGTTGTATTATCATCTACGGAACCTGGAGATCGTCCCAGAGACGTACTGTTTGAGATGGATCCGCTTATTATTTGCACGAGAGTACGCCTTGAAAGAGCTGCTGTGGATCTGGGATGCGATGATTCTGGATAGCAGTCGTGTCACGATTGATTTCCCAGCCATTAATATGACCGACAAGTCCGACAACGATTTGCTGCAGCTACCAAAGCTGGCCGCCAAGGCTGGGGACGCTGATTGGGTCGGCTTTCCGCTTTTGCGTTATATCTGTGCGGCAAGGTTACTGCAGTTGTCGTCTCAGCTACGACAGGAGGATAACACTGGCTGTCTGAGGCTTCTGATGCGAGCGTACCAAGAAGAGGAATTTGGTGATGCAGTTCTGAACGGGCAAAATCGTGCAATGGAGCTCACCCAGTTCGCCAAGATTTTGCAAAACCCAATGGTTGAGGACGCCCAGCAGAATGAAAGACACGAGAAGCGAGAAGCGATTTCGGATGCAGGTTCAAACGCAGTGGAGGTTGTCCAGTTTCAAGAAGGCTCGCTTGGCATCATCTTAACCGCGGCTGGATCTTCATACGAAGATCGCTTAGCAGTGAAATCGTTTACAAGAGATCCAACAACAAGTAACGGAGTCGGTCAAGCTGAGGCTAGTGGAAAAGTGCGGTTGGGTGACCTCCTTCAGTCGATTAATGGCGTCCCAATTATCGGCGTGACGACAGAAGAAGTTAAACGCCGTCTTCAACTCATCGGACGCCCTGTGTACATCGGATTCTGCCACTGCAATGATGCGTTTGGCGGCGCTGACGCTACTACTTCGGAGAAATCTGATGTTGTTGAAGCTTCAGAAGCGATGAGCTCTTCTCCAAGATCGGTTAATGCCTTGGCTGAGTTGGTAGGGCCAATATTTTTGCCTGGCGAATTGTGTTACGCCAACGTCGAGACTAGTATGCAGCGACTGGTGCTTTCCCACGACGGATCATGCTTATCTCACTACATCAGCGGAAAGTTGTTCATCACGAACTACCGATGCTTTTTCACCCGTCTGCTCGGTTGTGGAGAAATCGACTGGCAGATCCCCGTTCTCTCAATTGCATCAATTGACCGCATCGACCCTCGTGCAGTATCTACGACGGCGGGTCCAGCTACGATGTCATTGGAAAGTGCACAAGTTGCTCTTGGTTTTGCCCCAGATGACTCGTACAAGGTCGTGATTCGGTGCAAGGACACACAAGTGGCGAGGTTATCCATCGCTGATCACGGTGAGTACAGTAAACTTGTCAAGTGCCTGAGCTTTTTGGCGTTCCCGAAGAGCTTGTTAGATGCATTTTGCTTCGCGTACTCGCCGTCTGTGGCGCCGTCCGAAGAAGTTCAATTTGACATCCGTGAGGAGTACGGACGCATCGGGTTGCTTTCTTTCCCCGAGCACTTGCGATGTATCGATCAGTCTTCGCAGTACACGCTGTGTGATACGTATCCACGACATCTGATTGTACCTGCTGACATTTCCGACGTTCGTCTTAAGGCGGCAGCGGCATTTCGATCTCATCAACGACTTCCTGTCGTGAGTTGGATCCATCGCGGCAACGGAGCTACAATTGTTCGATCAAGTCAACCACTTGTGGGGTTCAAATCTGCACGTAGTGGCGAGGACGAGATGTTGGTTCGGTTACTATGTTGTTCGAGCAACAAGAAGGCGTTTGGACGCTATGTGATCATGGATGCACGCAGTCAACTCGCAGCTGTTGGTAACAAGGCCTTAGGGAAAGGTACCGAGATATCTAGCAACTACCGTGGATCCAAGCTCACGTTCATGAACGTGGAGAATATCCACTCGGTGCGGCAGTCGCAGGTCGCGCTGGCGGCGATCTTTGAGCCGAAGAAGAGCGCAAGTGAAGACACATCGAGCAGCTTTTACGGACGGATCGACAGTTCAGGGTGGCTCCGCCATGTGCGCCTAGTTCTCAAGGCGTCGGTAGAACTGGCTCACACTGTAAACAATGGGATGTCGGTGCTAACGCACTGCAGCGATGGATGGGACCGTACGGCGCAGATGGTGGCATTGTCCGAGATGATGTTGGACCCTTACTATCGTACTCTACGTGGATTCCAGGTGCGTATTGATCAGTGAGCTGTACTTGAAAATCGTAACTAATTCGTCGCTGCTCCATAGGTGCTTGTTGAGAAGGAGTGGTGTGCGTTCGGACACCAATTCGCACTGCGCAGTGGTCACGCTCGTAGTGATGTCTCCAATGAGCAACGCTCGCCTGTGTTCCTGCTGTGGCTGGATTGCGTCTGGCAGTACATTCGCCAATACCCGACGGAGTGTGAGTTTAACGAGAGCTTTCTGCTCACAATTGCCGACCACGTCTACTCCTGCAAGTTTGGCACGTTCATGTTCGACTGCGAACGTCAACGGTGAGTTCTTACAGCTATCGTCGACCTAGACGCTTTATCTCACTCTTGCTCTGCAGGAAGGATTTTTTCGCTAAGCACCGGGTATTCTCAGTCTGGAGCGAGATTAACAACCAGAGCGAACGCTTCACGAATCACATGTATGCGCCCAGCGAGCAGGCGACGGTGCTATCGCCCAGCACGCTCTCCAAGAACATCAAGTATGTGCTAACCTTTAGAGCTCTCTCTGCACTACTCCATTTCTAAATTATTGTGGTTCGTATTGCAGGCTTTGGAAGGGCTACTTCTGCCGCTGGGACCCAACTGTCATCCCTCCCGTGCCTGCTTTCCAGTGTTACTGACTTTGTCTTGCTCTCATGGGCACGAAAAACAATGAATAAGCCCATGCCATCCACTCGACTTGTCCGATTTGACTTAGCAGAGACTTAGGACTGGTGCCTGGAGAGCGTAGTAACTGCGTATTTGGTCAAGTGACTATCGGGTTAATTAGGTGCAAGATCGTAGATACTGCTATGGGGCTATACCTGATGTTAGCGCCATCCGTGAGGCACAGGAACGTTTGCTTCGTAGCGGTTGAGGTCGCTCTAGGTTCGTTGGCATCGGCACATTGTTGCAGCGACAAAAGTCTGTCCACGATTGATATAATTGAATTAGCATTGTGAGTAGTAACGCCGGCTTGATCGAGACGTACAGCTTGATGCTGAGCGTTGGTGACGAGGATACCGCCGGGAGCACTAGGAAGCAGCTCCACGTCGGTTCCTCCTGGTCGATAGGTTTTCCAGCCTTTCTTTTCCGCTTGCGATCGATGCGTTCTTCTTGGAGACTCGTGGTTAATGCATAGCCATAGATGATATCGACTGTTTCGTTGGAGCCGTTCGGGATGTGAGCGTCACGTACAACTTGCCATTTGGTGAGGCCTCGCTCGGTCAGGAGGTCGTTCAGAACCTCCGCGTCAATGCCCATTCCAACAGAAAGTAAAAGGGTTAAAACAATAATCCCGACAAAACACTTTCCGATAAAAAAGTAATTTTGTGGTCGCTTTTTTATTCTGCTTTTTCCTTCCGATATAACAACGACACCAAACGCATCAGCCTCCAATTCCAATATGGCTCTCCCTCCCCCACCGGCGTTGGCCGCCGTCGCGGCTCCCTGGGTCATGATGTTCATCTTCGTCGTTTGGGCATTTTTCCGCGGTCTCAGCTGCTCCATTCCTCGTGCTGTGCGACCCACGAAAGAGTCTACAAAACTTCGAGTGGGCTTCCTCCATCCGGATTTTGGTATTGGTGGCGCTGAGAACCTCGTGGTTAATGCGGCGGTGGCGCTACAGCAACGCGGAGCTCACGTGACTGTGTTTACAGCGCACCACGACGTCAACCACTGCTTTGAAGAGACCCGCGGCGACGGGCCGTTGGCAACTCATGTGCGCGTGCATGGCGACTGGCTGCCACGGACGATTCTCGGCAGACTTTACGCGTTCTGCGCGGTGGTGCGCGTACTGTTTGTGACGCTGTGTGTTGCGGTGTCGTACATCAACGATGTGGACGTGTTCGTGGTGGACCAAGTGTCCATTTCCATTCCATTCCTACGTGCGCTAGGCAAACCTGTGGTTTTCTACGGCCACTTCCCAGACAAACTGCTGTGCATTCGCTCCAACTCTCCCTGGAAACGAATGTACCGTGTTCCGCTGGATTATCTGGAGGAGATCACCACTGCTGCGTCGGATATCTTCGTGGCTAACAGCAAATTCTCGCGTGGAGTTTTTCAGGAGGCTTTCCCTAGTCTGCAGTCCAAGAAGCTGGGGGTGCTTTACCCGCCAGTGGATGTCAAGGCCTACAAGGCGACTGCTGAGGCAAATGTGGAACGCGACTCGGGTCTCTTCGTGTCATTGAACCGCTTTGAACGGAAGAAAAACGTTGCTCTGGCTATTGAAGCGCTCGTAGAGCTGCGCAACAGACTACCGAGTGACGAGTTCCAGCGTGTGAATCTTATTGTGGCTGGAGGTTACGACCCACTCAACACTGAGAACAAGGAGCATTTAATCGAGCTCCAAGATGTGGTGACGAAACACGGTCTTGGCGAGCACGTGGAGTTCCGTACGTCTGTTTCGAATTCCGTGAAGCTCGAACTGCTGCGAAACGCCCACGCTATTCTCTACACGCCTGACCGCGAGCACTTCGGTATCGTCCCCGTTGAGGCGATGGCGTGTGGCACCCCAGTCATTGCAGTGAGTTCTGGAGGCCCTCTCGAGTCCATCGCCGACGGTGAGACGGGTTTCCTGTGCGAGCAGAAGCCAGAGGCATTTGCTGAGGCCATGGCAGAACTTTGTGGACCCAAGAACAGCATCCGGGTGGTCGAGATGGGGGCTTGCGGTAGACTTCGTGCCCAAAAGATCTTCTCTCTGGAGACTTTCGGTGATACCCTTCTGGAACTAGTGAATGAAGCAGTGTACGGCGAGAAGGCTGCGTAGAGATGGAGTAATGGTAGGCATTTAGTGTTTGATTTCTAAGAGCAGTTCCACCGGTAGAGGTAAACGTGGACAAAAAGTTATATTTCACCACAGAATACAACCACGCCCTGGCACCGGTATGAGAAAATGTGGAGCATTTATGACAACGGGGTAAATTTCGGGGATCCTGGAGTCAAATATGACTGGGGGATTCCCCTGCCCATTGGACTAGAGTAAACGGTTAGACCAATGGAAGCTTACAAAACTGGCGGTGGCAGGCAGAAAGCAAAGGCGTGAAATACTCGAAACTGAAGAGATGTCAAGAGCAACTCCAAGCCATGCCGTCAAGGCGCAAGAGACTCTGTCGTCCTCGATGGCCTCCAAGGCAGAAGTTGCTATGACGCGTATTCGTATTCAAGATGAGCAGGCCCTGCACTCAATGCTGAACGAGTTGTATGCTGTGAAGCCTAGGGATGCTGAGCATGCTGCGTTCCTACAGTCCCGTCGAAGCAGCCTCTTGGGGCGGCTTAAGGCGTTCGACACTGCTGGGTGCAGTGCTGTCGTCTCAACGCCTGTCTCCGTGGAGCTTCGCGGCGACACTTGCCAGATTTGCTTGTGTTATAGCTTTGAACCGGTGCAAAATGCGAAGCAGTAAATTTACAACACTGTATAGTCACGCACCTACAGAGTCATATTTACATTTGCTTTTACTCCACCGGTGGAACTGCTCTAAGCAGTTTTATACTGTAACTGGTAGGAACTTTTTTGATCAAATGCTAATAAAGAGTGTAGAGTGTAGATACCTTGGCCAACAGGTTAGCAACCCCCGCAAAACAGCGCCCTGCACAAGTAGGCAAAGCCTGACGGCTGGCGACTGCGGCGCTTACGAGATCGCCTGGAGCAACCTGAAGACGAAGCAGTGGACAATCCGTTGTCCATTTCACGGCACTGTGTCACGTACTTCTGCAGCATTGGCGCATTCTCGTAGTAGTGACGCGAGTCGAAATGTGTAGGCCGAACGCGATCTCGGTTCATCAACTCTTGCACGGGTAAGGTGCCGGAGTCGGCGTGGCGAGACTTTGGGTTGACTGCTGGAAGCTTGAGATAGCGACAAATGGAGTTACATCGATGCGACGAGAGGAACTTCTGGAAGCCCAAGACGCCGAGATTCCCCTTGCCAAAGTCATGGCCGTTCAGCGTGTGAATCTGCGGATCCGTGTACAGGTCGCCCACCCCTTGGATATCCACAGCTAACAGCTCGTGGTTGGAAGCCTCGTACGTGAAGTGGGAAAAGGCTTGCGGTGTATTGCGCTCGTCATCGCTCACCGAGCCGAAGTTGTTGTTGTGTTTGCGATACTCCCCTGGGATGTAGGCCTCCACCGCACAGAGCGCACCATTTCGCTCAGGAAGCTCTAACACCCAAGCCGGGATGAACTCGACACGCTTGGGTGGCGTGTACGAGTTGTATACTTGCGCATAGTGTGCGCAGTGGGCTTGCAGCTCAATATCCTTGAAATACGTCTGTGGGTCTTCATCCGGGTCAATAGCCAGTTTGGCCACGTAGCTTCCCGTGTAGCAGCCACCGTTCGACAAGGTAGCGGAGCTTTCGATACTCAGGTCCTGCAAGTGATACACAATGCGTAGACTTCCCTTGCTAAATGGCGTCTCGTCCAGGTTGATACACACCTGTGTGCTGCTCCACTGCCGCGTTGCGTAGTTGAACACGTGCTTGATAGCTGTCTCGGGGCTCATCTCTCGGAAGTCCGGTGCATGCGGCACAATCAATGGCAATCCTGCAAGGGAGAAAAGCTTCAGTACATGTACTCATGGAGCCCAAAGAATATAATGGAACCGCACCTTCCGTTCGTCGAAAGGACATCCTCCTCCTCTGTGTGATCGTGTTCTGCGTGCTCGATGCCGGAGCTAACGACGAGAACGTGATTTCGTCTACAATGACACATTTGCGTCTGCATAGCAACGAGAATCTCGTCAAGAACCGCACCACGTTTATATCTTGTACAAAATTAATTTACTTACCGTTCATACTCGTCCTCTGTGATAAACCCCTCGTCGCAAAGTGCTCGTAGCGTCGAGATTCTTGCCAAGATGCTGTCCTGCAGGTTACCTGCGATCTCTCGTGTGCGTTCGAATTGCACAGTCCCGGAGCTACGACTGGAGCCCACACTCCACACATATTGAGTGTCCCCGTCCTCTTCGTCCGGACACTGCGTCTCCTGCTCGCCGGCCTCTTGGTGGAACAGCTTAGCCTTGCGCTTCTCCGTGGGCGTGGCGGCCGACACCGTGTGGTAGAACCAGCCATTGGTGTCCTTGGCACGCGCTTCCCCCGTCTGCTGGCCGCCACAGGACGCGCGGCGCGGCGGAGGCGTCATCGACAGCACAGCGCTTCGTGTCATACGCGAGCTCCAGACAGAGGTCGGGAAGTCAAACTCTGCGAAACTGCTAGTGGATAGAGACCGCAAGAGCGAAGATAACTAAGATATTATGTCTCTACCACTTCAACGAGATGCGCCACCTGCCGACAGATTCTGTACTGTCCTTTTAGTCTAAGAAAATGTATAAATGCTGTGGTTCTGATTGGCTGATGATGGTTTATGATTTCATTATGAAGAGATGTGATTGGTCAATAATCTTTAAGAAATCAAGACGTTGAAGCCATGAGTCAGTCTGAACTGGCGGCGCGCCGTTCCCCATGTTGGTCATGGGTTTTCGTCGACCGGATCTGTTAAACCGCGCCTGAAGGTGTGCAATCCGCAATCAGTCCCGAACTTGCGTTGAAACGAACAATGCCCGACCGGACGGTCTTGGTATCTGCTAGCGATAATGGCGTCGCCGCTGCTAGCACAGTTAGCGCTGTTCTTCCCAGTGAGTTTGTCGTCGCTGCTCGAGTTAAATGCGCGCGCTTTGTGCCTCACTGGGTATCGAAACGCCGATGGGTCGTGCTGCGCGGCTCCAAGTCGCCGATCCTCAGTGTCTACCGCCAGGATCCTCGACGCCTCGAGAACTGTACACCCGTCCGGATGCTGCTGCTTGGAGGGGACACCAGGATGCGAGTCGTAGGAGAGAAACGACTGGTGATCGTGAGCTCCAGAGTGCGCAAGGATGACACAATCTCCATGGAGTTCGAGACTGTCGAGCAGCGGCAACTTGTCCACGACACGTTGAGTCGCTGGGTGGCATTAGCAGTGCTTTTGCAACGCCTGTCAGCCTACGAGAGCATCGCAAAAGGTCCCAACTCGGCGGTGTATCTGTGTCACGACTGCGACGATCCAAAGAAGCAGTTTGTGCTCAAACGCGTCCATCGCTCTCGTTGTCGTTCGGAGCTGAGTTTAACTGCTCACATGATGGCTCTCGGTCAAGAAAACCCCGAGTTAAAGCAGTACCTTGCACAGTACTTCTACTTGTTCGAAGAGCCTAAGCCCAAGTGCGTGACCCTCGTCATGAAGTACTACCCCGGTGGCTCACTTGCGGAGAGAATTCGTGAGCGTGGGCCGCTTCCCCAAGAAGTGGCGTGTGATATTTTGCTGGTGTTGTGTCATGCTCTACAGCTGCTTCATTTAAACCAAGTGCTGCACTTGGACGTGAAGGCGAGCAACATTCTGTTTGACGACGCTTTGACGAGCAACTTCTCCAACTTGAAGCTTGTGGATTTTGGCAGTGGGGCGAATGTCGACAATAACTACAACGTTAGCGAGCGCAAGTCGGAGAAGCTAGCAAGTTTTGGGACGTATGGCTGCATGGCTCCTGAACGCTTCGAAGGTTCTTGCGGCCCAGAGGCTGACGTCTACGGCGCAGGCGTCGTTCTGTACCAAATGTTGTCAGGCGACATCCCCTTTTCAGGAACGGACACCTACCAGCTTCTGGCGCGCAATATGGTCGGCGACATTAGTTTCGAGCAGCAGCAGTGGCAGCACATTTCGCCCCAATTGAAATCTCTCACATGCCGTATGCTTGAGAAGGACCCACTGCTACGAATTTCGTTTGAAGAAATCCTAGGTCTGTCATGGTTGTCCCAAGAACCTGAGTCCATCGACGCCACTTCCTGCAAAACTTCTGAAATTCCGAGTCTGAGCCGCTATTCAAGTGAAGGTTCATTCTGCCAGCAGTCGTTATGCTCACATACCCCGCTGTCTATGTGTTGCTGATCCCTCCAGCGTGAATGGAGGTGCCTTAAGCGGACGTAGCAGTCTCGTACACTTGCAGCAACGCATCATCGCCTCCCGACACTAGTCGCGATCCTGAAGAGTTGTACGCAACGCTCCACACCTAGCAATGACAAGATTTGTTAGCAAGAATTCTCGAATTAATCAATCAAATGAGTCGTCAGCTTACCTGGTCTGTGTGCGTATCGAAAGTGGTTAAACAGCGTCGCGTGCCAATGTCCCAAATCTTCACTCGGCGGTCCGCACCACTGAGACGATCAAATAAAATGAAATTAGCTAATCAACTGCGCACGAATAGAGTACGCCGCAGACATACCCAGTGGCAAACTGCGTGCCATCGGGCGAGCAGGCAACGCTCAACACCCACGAAACGTGACCCGACAAAGTGGCAACAGCGTTGTCATGAGCCCTAAAACAGCATTTTTGACATTAGCGCATCTGGACCTCATACACGACTGCAGCTTCATAATCCACGTACACATCGTAGACATTGACGTGCATGTCATCGGAAGCAGCAAACAGCTTTCCATCCGGCGAGTACGCGACCGAGCGCACAGGCTTCGTGCGGTCTACAATTAACAGCACGTAAGCTTTATCACGAACACGGCACACTCCATCCACCACAAACCTTCGTATTTGTGGACCAGTGAGCCAGTCTCGACGTCATACACGCCGACGAAGCCGTCGAACCCACCGCATGCCACGTGCTTTCCATCCGGGGACTGTAAAAATTACGCCGTTGCATCAGTGTATATCACTATCCAAGGACAATCCAGCACTACGTACGTAGGCGACACTGAGGACGAATTTGGCCTGCGTCGAGATATCCTGCACGATTTTCTCCGACTCGATGTCGAAGAAATTAATCTTGCCCTGCTGGCTGCCCGACACAAGTTTGGTTTCGTCGGGGCTGTAGGCCACCTGCCAGAGCTCGCCAGGGCCGGCATCGATAGTTTTCTCCACTGCACCGGACGAGAGATTGAGCACGCGGATCTGGCAGTCCAATGAGCTGGTGACGGCGTGTGAGCCCGCCTTGTTTCCCACAATGGAGATCGTTCCGAGCACGTGGCCCGGGTACTGCTGCGAGATAGATACACCGTCCTCTGCCACGTCCCTGCAAAACAACACGCTCAGTACCTCCTCCGTCTCCACAAGAGTTCAATGCAGACGCACCAGGCCTTGGCCACCTCGTCTACGGATCCAGTCAAAATCTTGTCATTGGATGTCCAGAACGTGCTCCAGATGCCGTCACTGTGCGCGTTCGGGAACTGAAGAGACGCCCGGTACTGTGTGCAGGGAATGTACGAGGTTAGTGACGCGTTTAGACGAGGCCAACGCAGCCGTTGAAGCGCCGTAGCTGCTCGCGTACGTTCGCTCGGGCCGCCATCGCTGTCAAGTTGCAATTAATTATCGGTATTGCACTTATTGTCCAATTCGTACTTAACAAGGAAGTTGTTCAGTAGTACCGTAGTCGGTCAAATTATAGTTTCGCTTCGGGATCAGATCGGCAGTTGACGATGCTTCGCCGCTCGCTGCCTGTGCTGGGCGCTTATAGCTGGAAGGAGGTGGCGTACGTAAGCGATTCCCCGCACGCGCTACAGGCTTTGGACATTGCAATCCCACAGCGGATCCCACCTGGGGCCAAGTTGCCGACCTGTGTATTTGTGCACGGAGGTTCGTGGCAGCGAGGAGACAAAAGCGGCGGACTGAACCAGGACATCGACGAGGCTTTCGTACGAGCAGGATGTCTGGGCGTCTCAGTCAATTACCGATTGTCCCCAGAGGTGCAGCACCCAGAACATGTCAAAGATGTGGCTTCTGCAGTCACCTGGTTGCACCGAAATATTGCAAAGGTGATGGATATTCGCTGAGATCAAGATGAAAAATGGCGTCGTGGCTGACGCACGATTTTCGCTTTGACAGTTTGGTGGTGATCCAGATAAGTTGGTACTCGTGGGCCATAGTGCTGGCGCGCATTCGGTGATGCAGATCATCGCTGACCCGCAGTTTCTTGTAGCAGCAGGGATGGAGAAGTCGGTTGATAAGTTCGTGAAAGGAGCTGTAGGTATCTCAGGTGTTTACAACATCGTACGACTCGCGAATACGTCATTCTACGGGGCTCTCGTAACAAACCCTCCGTTTGGCGAGCGTGTCGAGCAGTGGCGAAAGGCGTCGATAGGAATGACAGCTACCAGAGTTGGGTTGGACTCGCCACTCACCAAAATGCCACTGCTCCTGGTAAATGCTGACGAAGACTTCCACTTCAAAGATGATGCGCTGGAGCTGGAACGATGGCTCAATGCTGCAGGAAATGTATGTATCCCTTCGTTTCCTATTTGCTATTCCATCGTAGCTTACCTCACTTGCTTACTTCTACAGATTTCCATCCATCGCCACGTCATTCCGAATTGCAACCACTTCACAATTGTTCAGCACCTTGCCAAGGATGACCCTGGTGCTAACCCAACCATGCAGCTGATCAAGTCATTTGTAGCAGAAGTCGTAGGCACGGAGTCTCAAAGCCTCCCCCATCCCCAGTAAAAATCCGAAACCTTCCAAGTAGAGTCAATTAATACCAAAACACCACTCCACAAGTTGCAAACTCTGTATGTTCCATTGGCATATTTGCGGTATGCACGCATCATCGCTATCAGCAGCTGCTTAGACCTGCTTCCGCTCCGTGAAGGCGCGCATGACACAACCGGATCCGGCCTTGGCCACCAGCTTCTGATGCCACTCCAGCATAGCAGCGCTCTGCGATGCGATACCCAGGAAGCGCATAATGTACTTCATGAGGTTGTCCTCCAGCTGGCTGGTGAGTGCGTCAATGGCGCGCTGCATCTCGCCCTTATTGCAGGCCAGAAGCGCCGCCATCACCACCTTAGCGTTTTCGTCCTTGATCGCGTCATTCTTGGATTGCAGCGGTGGGTCCTCGAGTGCCGCGCGCACGGCCTCTTCATTCTTACGTTGAGCCAGCAGCCCTTGCACCTGCGCCCCGCGAGCCTTGACGCCCGCGGCGATCTGAGTCTCGTCCGCCATCTTCACTTGGCCTTCCTTGGAATTTTCTGTGTCGCAAAAACTGTATGATTGTCAGTATGGCAAATCCGATACCGTGTTTGACGGGGGTGATGCATTTTGCTTCAACTTGCCTTGATCAGCCTTCCCTATGCTGGGTAATAGTCAAAGATCGCATACAGCGCGTATGGAAGATTAAATGGAAGCACAGGAGAGCAGTTATTAACGCAAGAATAAAATAATACGTTTGTATGAAAAATATTGACGGTAAATAAATGAAGAATTCTCGCTGCGGCCGGAAACCTGTGTGACCGGAGAAAGAAATCTCTCGCCTTTGCTGATCTTTCGGCATGTCTTACTATCTTCGCGACGCTGTGGCTTCACCTTAGTCGTGTGGCTACATGATATTGCAGATGATAGGGACAGGGAGGAAGCTGTACGAGCGGCCGCTGTTGGCACGACCCAAATCACACACGGACACGCATCGTGTTAGTCTCACCATAGTCATACCCAAAACAGGAAGGGACATGAAGGTCATCTGTATAGCAAACGTACACAACAACCGTAGGGCGGTGGTGGTGCAGTAGAATCTGGTTCTGCGCGCCGCACACAGTGCACTGAAACGTGGAGCCGTGCGTCACGTTGCGCACCACGTGTGTTGTGCCGCAGTTGCCGCACTTGTACGGCATCTCAGCTTGCTGCACAGGCTGCGCCAGCGCCATCATTTGATTTCCTCGGTCGTATTGAGCTTGTAGCTGGTGCGCCATCTCTTCGTCGCGTGAAGTGTCATTCTACAATACATCCGAGCAAAAACGACGTAATCAATGCTAGTTCTAGAACGAGTGTAGCTGCCGTAGAGGAGGATCAGGTACTTGAATATTCATTGGGAGTTCTCGAGCCTGTGGAAGCTGCGGGTACATTGGTTTGTCGCCGCCTGGAGTCGCCATCCTTCTCTTCTCGTTTGAATCGGAAAATGCTCAGTCCGCATGTTCTAGCCAATCAGCAGTCGCCATTTACAGACGGCGTCATCCCAATCAAAAAGTGAACTGGCGGACTGGAGACGATGGGGCTGCTGGATCTGCTGGGCCAAGTTGAGCGCCTGGGGGTCGGACTTGCGCTGGTGGTGGCTGTACTGGGAGGGCTGTATCTATGGCAGCAGGCGGTGTCTGATGTAGGCTCCAGTGAGATGCTACGAGACTTCAATCTCGTGCGAGTACTCAAGCGCACAGACACGGAGCTGGCGCTGCTGGGCAATTTCAAGAGCGATAGCCACAAGAAGGCCGCTGTGTTGATCATCCAGACGGCGGTGATGGATACAGGAGCTCTTGGCCAGTTGCTAGCAGGAATGTCCTTGCACGAGATTCTGGTGAACGACATCTACAGCACGTTCCAGGGGGACGTCTCTCGCGACGTCAAACCGTATAAAGTGAGAAGGTGGAGAACAAATGGCATGCTGAATAATGGTCTAACTCGAAGTGTGGACGTGTCCAGGTTAACTTGATCTATCCTGCGACCGAGCGCCATGTTCGAAAGCACACGGACCAGAACTTCCACATGGTGGTAGAGACCAAGGAGGCGTATCGGATGATCACGAAGCCGTTTATTGACAGTATCCCTGCTGAAAATATTGAGTGGGTCTATAACATTCTCGACCAGTAAGTGTGGCGTTGGAGTATGATGATGAAGCGTTTGTATTGATGAAAAATGCTGTCATATGTGCAGCAAGAGCGAGACGGAGCGGATTATTTTTGAGGACGCACACGCTCGCAATGGATTCGTTTTGCTTCCTGACTTTAAGTGGTCAGACCCGTCAAAGGTATTGCGTTGCTAATTGCTTTGATTTCGTGGTGCGCAGGCTTAATTTCAGTTTTTGTTTTTTCAGTTGGAATCTCTCTACTGTCTGGCAATTGTTCACGATAGATCGTTAAAGTCTCTTCGTGATCTTACGGGCTCGCACTTGAAGTTGTTGCGGAACATCCGGTGCGATAGACTCCACACGGTTTGCCACAGTTTTTTTCCAATAAACTCACGAAGGATCTTGTTTGTCAACAGAAATGCTAGTCTGGATGTTTTGAACGAAAAGTTTGGTGTGAATCCAAGCTCCATACGCATGTATTTGCATTACCAGCCAACGTACTACCACTTGCACGTGCACTTTTCGCACGTGAAGATGACGCAGGGTACGTTTCCATCGGCATCGTTTTTAATGCAAGAAGACCTTGCTAACTACAAGGTACATGCACACAGGAACATTTATTGGCAAGGCGGTGTTGCTTGAAGATGTGATCTACAATCTATCGGTCAACAGCGACCACTACAAGAATGCGACGCTGTCCTTCGTGGTCGGTGAGATGCAGCACAAGCAGTTGTTCGGGCTGTTCCGCGAGAAGCACATCATTTAGGGCGGGCGTACGCTTGGCCACAATCCGGTGCGAAATCAAGAGTATTTGGTGGTGCGGAGCATTCATTCGTCTGCCTCAAGTTGCCCATCTTCCTCAGCATACAAATTCTAAGTTTAACTGCATCGGCGGAACGCACTTAACCGAACAGTCTCCATCGGCGGAAAATAACTGTCGATGGCTCGCAAGTTCTTTCTTACCCATCACATTGCAGAACTTGCCCCGTACAGCTCAAATCCTCCAGAGAAGCCAAGAAGTCTCGACAGCCAGTGAAAATGACGCTCTTGGAGAAGCTTTTGGGCAGCACGCTGGTGTCACGCCGCGGAGAGACGTCCACGCACGAAGCGCTGGAGAACAAGACGGTAGTAGGGTTGTACTTCACGGCCAGCACATGCCGCCCCTGCCGAGCATTCACGCCTGTGCTGGCAACTGTACACCGCAACATGACGCTGAACGCCTACAAGACGTTACCTATGAAAGATCAGCTGGACGTCGTGGTGCTATCGATAGACCGCAGCCCAGTAGCCTTCCACGACACTCTGCTGCAGACGCCGTTCCTCGCTGTACCGTTTCATCGACGCGAAGTGGTACAGGACCTGTGGAAGCGCTACGACGTTAAGAAGATCCCAGCGCTCATTTTCGTGGATGCCAACGGCGATGTTATCGAGCGAGAAGGTCGTCGGTTCGTTGAGAACAACTACATGGATCTGCGCAAGATTTGGGAGCATGTTTCACCGTCTTTCGGGCCCGCGTCTGCCATACCTTGAAGCAGTTGTCCGGATGGACTAATGAGCTGGCGGAGTGCCGTGGCCTGATACCATAACATTGAATATTTGATCCAATCTGAATGACGACGCTACCCCTGGAATTAGCCTACCAGAGTCGAGCTAATCTGTTGAATTTAAACGGATAAGCGAACTAGTTAAAAGTTATGGCCCATATTTACAGAATCATCTTTATAACGAATAGGAAAGGCAAGACACCACGGTGGTGGTAGCTAGTGTGGCAGCTAAATGAAAATTACATGTACGTAACGGTACATGTACATAGTTCTACTGCAGCTCTCTGACAAAATGACGCAAATGGCGGTCTACTGTATTGCTGCGTGGTCTCTGATCACTTTTGCGATTGTATCATACTTCTACGAAAGCGTCCACAGGTGTTGAAGTCCGAAAAAAACCATCCAACCAATCACCGGTTTTCATCAGTCCAGCACAGCATTTTCAGCCAATTGCCGCGCAGATTTGTACCGGTTCAGTCCAGCCGTTACACTCATCAGCTTTGACGCGCAAACGCCGTTTTTGCCAAACGGAGACTGGCGAAGGCAGCAACACTTTGGAATCAACGCCACCTTGAGGATACCATACCCACAGATCGAGTGCAGGTATGGCCCCCTTTTCATCGACCAAGAAGCCTCGTGGCCCCGTACTAGCAAGTCCTGGGGACGACGACGACGTTTATGGTACCTTCGACGGCCGCCCACGGCCGTCAGTGTCCAACGGTGCCTCCAGCTCTAAAGTCGGCTCATTGCTGCGGGTTGCTGCAATTGCTGGCGTTATACTGCTAGCTGCTGGGTATGTGGCTAGGTCCAGCTCAATCGTTAGCAGCAATGTGACCAGCGACATCCTAGAATCCGCCACGACCGATGAAGGTGTGATTGAGATCTCGGTAGCTGATCTTCATCAGCAGTTTGTTGACAACGTCAACGCCGGCAACATCCGCGAGTACTTGCACACGTACTCTAGCGTCCCCCACAGCTGTGGAACGGAGCAGGACTACAAAACTGCGCTGTTCACGGCCAAAATGTTCGAATCGTTCGGTATCAAGGCAGAAATCAAAGAGTACTACACACTCCTGTCGACGCCTGTTCGACGTCATTTGGCGATTCTGGAGCCTGCTGAAGCTGCTCGCGAGCTTAACTTGACGGAGGCCTCGGTTCCTGGTGACACGTGCACGAGTGACGACAGTGCGTTGCCTCCTTTTGTGGCCTACGCTGCGACTGGAAACGTCACCTCTTCGATCGTGTTCGTGAACTTCGGCAAGCCCGAAGACTTCGAGTGGCTTCAGGCCAACAACATTACGCTCAAGGGGAAGATTGCACTTGTCCGGTATGGCGGTAACTTCCGTGGGTTGAAAGCCATGGCGGCGGAGCAGCATGGGATGGTTGGAGTGCTGATCTACTCAGACCCGAAGGAAGACGGCTTTGTGCAGGGTCCAGTATACCCGGACGGTCCATGGCGTCCGGAGGGTTCATTTCAGCGAGGCTCTCTCACGTACCTTTCGCTGGCTGCAGGTGACCCGACAACTCCCGGTTGGGCATCAACGGAAGGCATTTTCCACATCCCTTATGAAGAGGTGGATACAATCCCACACATCCCGGCGTTGCCTCTTTCGTATGGTCAGGCGAAACACATTTTGCAGTCTCTAAGAGGCAAGAAGGCTCCTTCCTCGTGGCAAGGAGGTCTCTCGTTGTCAAATGGCTACCGGATTGGTGACGATGAATCAACGGTAGTGAACATGGACATCGAAATGGAAAACAAGGTTGGTCCAATCTGGGACGTCATCGGTACCATCGAGGGCTCCGAGGAACCAGATGAGTTGGTGCTCCTTGGAAATCACCGCGATGCCTGGGTGTGTGGTGCGATCGATCCAAACAGCGGCTCTTCTACCCTTCTCGAGATTGCACGCGGCTACGGTGAGCTGCTCAAGCAAGGTTGGAAGCCACGACGTACGCTGATCCTTGGATCTTGGGACGGTGAAGAGTACGGTCTTCTGGGTAGCACCGAATACGCCGAGGAAAATGCTGAGCTCTTCAAGAAGCATGCCGTCGCCTATCTCAATGTTGATTCCACGATGGGCCCATTGGTTAGCGCTAGCGCCAGCCCAGCTATAGCCGAATATCTCTATCAGACCGCAAAAGACGTACCGGCGAACAAGTTTCATGGCAACGAAGTCGAGAAGACGCTGTACGAGCAATGGGTCAACCAAGCCGAGGCTCACCGTCAGATTCTCCGTGGGGCGAGCGACGGGACGCTTGGACCTGCACATTTGATCAACTTCATGGGTTCTGGATCGGACTACACCGCGTTCTACCAACACCTTGGTATTATTTCAGCAAACTTGGGATTCTCGCTTGCACGCGCCCCGTATGGCGTATACCATAGCTCAATGGATAGCATCATGTACTCCGAGCTGTACGCCGATCCCAACTACGCCACTCACGTCACCACCGCCCAGTGGTGGGGCTTGCTGGGCCTTCGTCTTGCTGACGACCAAGTTCTCCCGTTCGATTTCACCACGTACGGCTATGTGATGGCGGAGGATCTGGTCGGTCTCGAGCAGCAAGTTGCTGCCCTTCCTCGCCCCCGTGTAGACTTCAGCGACCTGCACAAGGCTATTGCTCGCTTTACTACCAGCGCCACCACCTTCCACGCACAACTCGCTGCGTTCGTGTCAAATGAGACCCTTGCCACCAACACCGATGCTCTCCACACGTGGAACGAGAAGTTGGTGCTGCTGGAGCGCCACTTGATTACCAAAGAGGGACTACCCCACCGCCCATGGTACAAGCATGTAATTTTCGGCCCTGGGTTTTACGAAGGCTATGCTGGAGCAGCCTTCCCCGGGATTTCGGACGCCATCGCATTTAAGGACGACGAAGAAACCATCCAAACGCATGTCGACGAAGTTGCTCGCATTGTCGATGCTGCGGCCAATTATCTGATGTAAAGAGTCCCAACAAACTTTTAGCAGGTGCCAATAAAAAATGGCAAGTCGAAGTTATCGTTTTTCATCTTTCAGCCAATCGGGAACCGCATATCCCATTATCCATTTTGACGCACAGACAATGGAGCTCTACGAGATGCTTGGGTCGTTGGAGTTTATCCTCGCCTTCGCGACGATGCTGCTGAGTGGTTTTGTGTTCTGGAAAACGTCGCTGGCAGGTTTGAGGACCTCTAAAATGCTCCAGGGCTTCAACCTCGTGCGAGTGCTCAAGCGCACAGACACAGAGTTGGCGCTACTGGGCGACTTCAAAAGTGATAAAATCAAGAAAAAAGCTGTGTTGATTATCCAGACAGCGGCCATGGATACGGGAGCCCTAGATCAGTTGTTAGCTGGGCTGTCGCTGCATGAGATCCTAGTTAACGACATCTACAGCACGTTCCAGGGCGACGTGCCACGTGATATTAAGCCATACAAGGTGAAGAGGCGAGATCTCCAGTGGAAATTGCAACATAACAACCTACCAACTTTTCTTCGTATGAATAGGTGAACTTGATCTACCCGGCAACAGAGTCACATGTGCTGAAGCACACGGAACAAAACTTTCACATGGTGGTGGAGACCAAGGAAATATATCAAATGATCACGAAGCCGTTTATCGCTAGCATTCCTGCCGAAAAGATTGAGTGGGTCTACAATATTCTGGATCAGTAAGCGCGTTGGGGTGTGTTTTGCTGGATAGAAACGTGGTATTGAAGCAGTATTGTTGTGTGTTGTTTGTATTTAGCAAAAGCGAGTCAGAGAGAATCATCTACGAGGATTCAGACCCTCGAGATGGATTCATTTTGTTGCCTGACTTCAAGTGGTCGGACCCCGCAAACGTACTGTAAAGATTTTGGAGTTGCTGGCTTGGCAATCTGATGAATGTGTTTACCGTATTTGACTTGTTGTCGGACCTGTTTTCTTGCTACTAGTTGGAATCGCTGTACTGCCTGGCAATTGTGCATGATCAGTCACTTCGGTCGATCCGTGACCTCACTGGTGCACACTTGAAGCTGTTGCGAAATGTTCGGTAGGTTTTTTTCCGAGCTCTCGTGTTTTTTTTTACTGCATTCTCCACATTCATGTTTTTGTCATTCGAAACAGAGACGCAAGTCTAAAGGTTCTAAGGACAAAGTTCGGGGTGGAGCAAGACTCGGTTCGCACGTATTTCCATTACCAGCCAAGCTATTACCACTTACATGTACACTTCTCTCATGTCAAGATGACGCTCGGTGCGTATTGTTATTCACTCTTGTCTTTTTGCAGAGGCTAATCTGTAAGTGCTTCGACATGAACAGGAACCTTTTCGGGCAAGGCAATTCTGCTAGAAGACGTGATTTACAATCTGTCCATCAACAGCGACCACTACAAGAACGCAACCCTATCGTTTGTCGTTGGTGAGATGCAGCACAAGGGCCTATTCGAGCGTTTCCACGAACAGAAAATCATCTAAGGCTGCCGGAATCGACACAGCAAATTGCTGTCAAGTATTGCTGTTTCGAATACCCGACCTCGTTATAATGACATACTACATGATTGTAGTTGAAGTTCAAAACAGTGACTAGTAAACGTTTGCGCATCACTGATCAAATGCGTCAGTTCAGCTTTCGCCTCGTGTCTACCGGACGGCACGGCATCGTACGCGGGCTCTCCATCGCTTACACGTTTCTCAATGCTATCGTCACTATCCCAAGGCTCTTTATTGGTTGCTACCCGCAACAGTCTCGTGCGGAGTCAAGCGTATCGCTCCGTTACGACAATCACGACAGGCCGAGCAGGATCTTCGACCACGGACGACCGCCCTCTGCCCCTCAAAGGCATCCGCGTCGTGGAGTGTGGACATCTCATTGCGGGGCCTTTTGCTGGAACAATTCTGAGCTACTTTGGAGCTGATGTGATCAAGGTGGAGCCTCCGACTGGCGACCAGGTGCGCGACTACCGCATGCTGGATTCAACCAAGACGTCACTGTGGTGGTACTCCCTTGGACGTAACAAGCGCTCGGTGGCTATCGACATGAAGAAGGAAGAAGGTCGGAAGCTTATTGAAGAGCTCATTGAACACAGTGATGTGCTCATTGAGAACTTCAGGCCTGGCCGCATGGAGAAGTGGGGGCTTGGTCCAGATCACTTCGAAAAGACCAATCCGAAACTTGTGTACACGCGGGTGTCAGGCTTCGGACAAGACGGACCGTACTCATCCAGACCCGGGTTTGCATCGGTTTGTGAAGCCATGGGCGGCTTTCGCTACGTGAACGGCTTTCCGGATCGTCCACCAGCACGCCCCAACCTCAGTATTGGCGACACCATTGCTGGGATTCATGCGGCACTTGGAATTGTGATCGCTCTCCTTGGCCGTGAAAGAGGTGCAGCTGCTGGACTCAACAGCAGAGGCCAAGTTGTGGATGTTGCTATCTACGAGTCGATGTTTAACCTGATGGAGGCGGTAATTCCTGAATATGACTATTCCGGCGTCGTTCGTGAATGTTCGGGGTCTACGATCACGGGTATTGTCCCCTCGAACACGTACGTCACCAAAGACAAGAAGAATGTCGTTCTTGCCGCCAATATCGACTCGTTATTTGTACGGATGATGAAAGCTATCGACCGAGAGGACATGGCATCGGACAGCAAGTACCACACGAATGGAGACCGTGTCGAGCACCAAGCCGAGATCGATGCCGCAATAGCGGCTTGGACGGCTACCAAGGATCTGGATACGGTGGTTGCAGTGATGGAGAAGGCTACAGTGCCTGTGGGCCTCGTGTACTCTGCAGAAGACATGGTGAAGGATCCACAGTACCAGCAGCGTGGCCTGTTCGAGGAGGTGGAAATTCCGGATGGAGACAAAACGCGGAAGTTGAAGGTGCCTGCGATCTTGCCAAAGTTGAAAGCTACACCGGGTGTAACGCAATTCGCCGGGCGCAAGCTGGGTCAGGATACGCGCCAGGTGTTGACGGAAGTGCTCGGGCGTTCTCAACATGATATCGAGCGTCTGCTAGATGAGAAGGTGGTTTTTGAGGCATTAGTGTGAGTCGGTCGACGGCAAATTGAAGTTGCTCGGACTAATTGTAAAACAAAGGAGAAGTCCACGGTGGACTCCATCCTATCAAGGTAAAAGTTTCAACGGCAGACTTCAGCTGTGAACGGAATCTGTTTCCTATTTTTGCTGCACGAACTCCTTAAAACGGCTACTTTTACAATGTGCCTCCACTCTCCAAAAGAATTCCATCCATAAGATCATGCATGACCTTAAGAGCTCCTCTGGATAAAATGGCCAGTACATGTACCGTACAGGCATGGACCTACATGTATGGCATTGGCAATGTCGTATCCAATGCCACAGATGTTTACCGATGGCCGCGTCCGCAACGGCTGCTAGGATAACTAGCCGACGTGTTCATGCTGTCGCCTGAGGTACTGGCAGGAGTCGGAGCTGGCAGTCGCGGGAAGCACGTCGCCGCGTTGCTGCTCGTCGCTTGTTGAAGCGGCAGCCGCAGACAGGCTCACGGCGTTACTTTGCCGGTGTCTGCGTCGCTCAAGTACACGATTCGTTGCCACGCGTGACGCAGCCAAAACTCGACCAGGGTACTGTACAGTATCCTCTGCTGAATCAGAGCAGAGCTTCTGATACTGTGGCACAGTCTGTGCCCAATACTGGCAGCCTTCGGTAATTTGACTGGCAACCTGCCAGGAAGCGTTTGACGCTCTGTTTTGAGTTCGGCTGGCGTCAACGGGCGAAATCGTCCCGGCTATGTTCACAAACTTGTCCGGAAACCGACTCGAATATGCGGTTTTACAGGGTTCCAGCGCGAGTCATCGCATCGCTGTTGACGGGGTCATCCACTGCCGCAGGTTTTCGCATAATCCCTCAGCCCTGAACAGACAACAACCGAGGCAGAGACCGCTAGGCCGCGCCAAGTCCGCCCAAGTGCTCCCGTGTGCTGCGTCTTCGTGCCTCTGTGGCCCAGCCTCTTCGTCGGTGAGATAGCTTGCGCCCAGTAACTGCTTCTTCGCGGCGTAGTCGTCCTCAAACAGAGGTAGCAGAGCCTCATCTCAACCTCCTTGTGTACCGACATTTTCTCACTCGTGTTGCGCAGCTCCCAGCGCCTCCTACGAGCCACAGGACCTCTTCCAGGACCTATCCAATACTGTGGCGTCCTTGAAGCGCCTACATGGGATGCCTGGACCCGAAGACGACGCAAGAGAACAGACCACAGCCGCTAGGACCAACAGCAGCGGCTACGGCCTTCAGACCACGCCCAGCTTCGCCACGTCGGGATTAGGCAGCGTCGCCAGTGTAAACAGCTACAGATCCAGCGAATTGAGTGCTGAGGAAGTGGACGTGGACGAATTGGAGTGCGCTGACAGTGATATTCTCGAAGACCCGAACGACGGGGAGATGACCATCATGAACGACGACGATGCAGACTTGAGCGAAGGGGAGGAGGAGGTGATGGAGCACTCCATTGACTTCTCAGTGAATAGAGCCACAGTCACACGAGCAGGTGTCATCCCTTGCTGTGTCTTTGTCGGCCGAGTGCGATGGGGAACTACGGACTGGGAGATCTACTTCGGGCAGAAACAGCTTCTCCGCCTGCATTTCAACCTACATTTGTACTGCCTGTTCAATAGGCATAAGTTTATGCGGGGCGTGCACCTGCCCTGGACGATCTGGCGTGAAAAGCGCGCCGAAAAGCGAGTGGCCGACGTGTACGTGGTGCAGGATTACATCCGGCAGTTGCTCAAGGACAGGGACCTACGGAATTCAGAGCCATTGCTGTCGTTTCTGGAGGTGAGTCCGTCACGCGCAATGCTGAGGCTAGGCCCCTCGCTGAAGGAGGGATACGTGCACATGCGCATCAATGGACCGTTCCAGTTGCCGTTGTACACATGCTTCAATCGCACCATTGAGGCGCTGTATCGACATCTATATCGCGCGTGGATGCGTATTGCGTTCGTCTCAGCGATCGTGGGCTTTATTTTCCCGATCTGTCTTGTGATCGTGACCAGTTTGCCGACGTTCTTCTCTCCTCAGAAAGAGCTTGTGAACTCTGATTCGGGCACCAAGGAGGTATCTACAAAGCTGAATACGGCCGGTGTTTTCTTGGGCCTGGCTTTTCTGGCGGGTATAATTTTCTTTGCCGGGTTTGTGTACAAGTTTTTCCAGCATCGACTTGGTGTCATCCGGCGATGGGTTGTTCTGAAGCCTTCGTGCTTCGCTGCATACCGGAATCGGAATGATCGAGAACCCAGCGAAGTGTTCTTGTTTGACAAGAACTTTACGGCAAGGAAAGGAAGCTACAGACAAGGTGTGAGCTGGATGCCGAGTGGTTTGGTCGTCGGGAGTAAAGCTGGTGACATCGAGATCGACACTGGGCACTATTACACTAGACTGACAGCTTTCATCGCTCTAATGGGAGTTTGTTACGGCATCATGCGGCTCTCGAACAGCATCTACGACTTTGAGGATCTTACGCTGAACAAGAGCTTGGGTGTACCAATTACGAACGCCTCAGGATATGAGAATTGGACTCAGAGCAACGATATCCAGTACTGTGGCTACTATTTCACCGTTCCTGAAGGTGTTACAGTGTACGTGGAGAACAACGATGACAATGCGGTTATCTCGCAGCTGCAGATGCCATCATCCAATTCGATGACGGCAAACCTCGGATACTTCTGGCAAAGTGATAGCATGGGCAACAGTCTCAACGTTATCACGAATGCAGTCGGAGCTGGCACGATGGTGAGTGTGGTGAAGCCAATTGACGTGAAAAACGACGTCTTTTTCAACTCCGGCACGAATTACTCGCTGCCAAGTGTCGGAAACATAACACTGGAAGGCGTATATACGGACATCAACGTACAGAGCTTCAGCAATGTTGACAGCTTCTGTGGGATTTCTGTCCGCATTTCTCCACTCTCGTGGCGCTCGTACGTATACTACTTGTTGTTCCTGTTTGCTGGTGGTATCATCGCGCCAGTTGTTGGTTTCCTGGCCAATTATCTCGTTACGTATCTTGGAATTTGGCACCCCCATGTGCGCCGAGACCATTGGTTCCGATGCGTCCGACGTCTGCAGAAGCTGAAGCGTCAGGAAATAACCACGCGATTTAACTCTTTTGCGCCTCAGCATATCAGCACTATTGACGATGAGGAGAGTGCTGCAATCACTGCCAAAGCAAAAGCAGCCAAGCTACAGGGGCCAAGCACCAGCAGCAGCGCTGTCAACCAGCTCGTGGATTCTGTGGTTAAACAAGAGGCAGAAACCGCCTCACGAATGGGCACTGGCAATCTGGCGCCTGCCTCTACTCGCGTTGACAGCAGTACTCAATCTGAAGACTCGTTTGAGACCCCACCACCACCGCCTAGTGCTATTAGCTGGCATGTGGATGCAGAGGACACTTATGCAGCTATGTACAAGGCACTCTCGAACGCGAAGTACGAGATCTTAATTGCCGGTTGGTGGGTGTGTCCGGATCTGTTTCTGCTCCGTCCACGCCGAAAACTGCCACCACGCGAGCCAGACGAGGACCCTGACGGACAGCAAGTGAACAAAACGATGCTCCGACAATTGCTGATGAAGAAGGCAGAGGCTGGCGTCAAGATATACGTGCTGATCTATCGCGAGGTGAAGCTGGCGCTCACACTGAATAGTGCTTACACAAAGCGCAGTCTGATGGTACATCCGAACATTCGGGTTCTTCGCGATCCCATCTTCCAGATTCAAAGTCTTGGATTTTGGTCTCATCACGAGAAGATTGTCTGCATCGACCAATCTCTAGCGTTCGTTGGGGGGTTGGACCTCTGCTTTGGCCGATATGACCATCATGGCCATCCAATTAGCGATCCAGGCGATGATCCTATTTGGCGAGGCAAGGATTACTCGAACCCGATCATCAAGGACTTTGTACGCGTAAATAAGCCCTTCGAGGATCTTATCGACCGATCTTCACAGCCGCGTATGCCCTGGCATGACGTGCACTGCAGTGTTTCTGGCCCTCCCGTTCAGGACGTGGCGTATCACTTCATTCAGCGATGGAATTTCGTGTGTTCAAAGAACGACTATCAGCTCCGAACTGGATGGTGCATTTGCTTCCGCTCTAGGCGGTTCAAATTCCTCCCAAAGTGCCTCGTGCCTATGGATTTCAATGGCTGGACGTTGCAGTACCCGTCATCAGACCCTGAAGCCCTACGCGATGGATCCACTCGGACAACCATTCCTCTTGTTCGAGAGGACTCGCTTAGCATGGAGCCTTTCCAAGTGGTACAGTCGGTTGGTCCTATGTATCCATGTACCGCGACTGGTCTCCAATGGCCTCCATCTTCTTCTCTGCATCCGCTGAACCCGTTGCGACCACCCCTCACGAGTGCTTCGACTACGACAGGTCCTTTGGATGATGGCGAGGTGCTGCGTGCCCAGCGTGGTGAATCGATCCTGCAAGTCTTCCACCCGAGTGCCAATATTTGCAACGTTCAGGTGTGTCGGTCAGTGTCGATGTGGTCCGCAGGTGTACCTACGGAGGCCAGTATTCAGGCTGCCTATATGGATGTGATCGCCAACTCAAAGCACTTCCTGTACATCGAGAACCAATTCTTCATTTCAGGAATGGATGGAAACGGAATCGTACGGAATCGAATCTTGCAGGCGTTGGTGGACCGCATCGAGCGTGCCGTGCAGCGCGACGAAAAGTTCCGGGTGTATGTGGTTATGCCACTGCTTCCAGCATTCGAGGGCAACGTGCGGAGTCACGAGCTGACAAATCTTCACGCGGTGATGCACTGGCAATTCGCCACTATCTGCCGTGGTCGCTACAGCTTGTTCGAGGCACTGAAGGGTGTGACGAACCATCCTGAAGACTACGTGGCGTTTTTCGGTCTGCGCAAGTACGGTATTATGCCCAACGGTTGTGTGGCCACTGAGCAGATCTACATTCACAGCAAGCTGATGATCGCAGACGACCGTTGCGCTATCCTCGGTAGTGCAAACATCAACGACCGTAGTATGAACGGTGACCGCGATTCGGAAATCGCCCTTGTGATCGAGGATATGCAGTATGAAGACGGTGTGATGAACGAGAAGCCGTACCGGCGCGGTGTTTCCGCCAGCAAGCTTCGATTGCAGCTCTTCCGTGAACACTTGGGCATGGCGGACGATGATCTGTCGGTCTCGGACCCGACGTCGGATCGCACGTGGCGTGCTATTAAAGCAACAGCCTCGAACAACAGCAAAATTTTCGAGACTGTGTTTGACTGTGCGCCGTCAAACCGAATGCGCGCATTCGTGAACTTCCAGAGCATCGAAGTGACGCAAATATTCGAGAACCAACGCATGAATGTGCTCAAGGTACCTGGGCGAGCTCATTTGTGGGACGCTCAGAACCTGAAGGACGGAGATTACGCACCTTGGACGGATGTCAACGGTGTGCCCATTGCAGCGGACCGTGTGGATCTCAGGGACTTTGAAGTAGACAATTATCGAGACCGGAAGAAAAAGCTGTTCTCGATGGATCATGACGGTTGGTGCTACGCGCGTAACTTCTCCATTTTCCAGGAAGTTCGAACCATGAAGACAGACTACAAGAAACGCGAAAAGCTCCAGCATCTTGTAGCAGATCGTCTGATGGCTCAAGTGCGTCGGCGTCGTTGGGTTAAGAAAGGTTTGCTCCCGCCTCGGCCTGATCCTCGTGAAAGTTCCTTTAGTATTGCCAGTGACGACGAGGAGCACGGACGCTTTCATTCGATTTGGCGAAGACTCCAGCAAGGCGATTTCAGCCGCTCCAATTCCATCACCATGACGCCAACCAACTTCAGCCACATGGATACAGGCGGGAGTGTGAGCGTCGGAGGCGCGACCCACGGTCGTCGACTGTACAATTCAACGTCGATGCCGTCGAACAACTCGATGCTGGTAGGCGATAATGCGCCGGCGAGATCTGCAGTGCTTGGAGATACGCCATCATACCCGAACTCGCCAAACTTCCACCACACGCCTCAAAGTCCTGCACTCGCTGCTGGCCCGCGTAGTGTGCGCAGTGCTCGCACGTCATCTCTCCTGGGAACTGGTGGAGGCGTCCGAACTCGTGCCAACACTCGAAGTGCGCGTGGCAGCTTCTACGGCATGTTCAGCGTCACTGGCAACCGACAGCTGGACAACACAGACGATGAGTCCAGCGATGCCGGTAGCGACTATGGAGGAGGTCACGGCATTCGCGCATCCCTCAAGCGCTGGTATTCGACGATGGACGTGCTTGACTTCGGTCGACGGTCGAAGTTCAACGCTGAATACTTCGACACGGACGAGGACCATTTGCATGGCGACGACCCGCTGCTGGAGGAGGGACAAGGCAGCTACCACGCTGCTACCCGCGACGGTCTTCTTACTGAAGAGGCTGGGGAAGGATCAGCCGATGAAGACGCCGACTGTCAGATCAGCCACGTGCAGACAGCAGCTACAGTGCGCAAGGAGGATGAGACGCGGGTTCGTGGCCAACTTTCGGAGATTCACGGCCACCTCGTTGAGTTCCCACTGGACTTCCTGGTCGAGGAGATCCTCAAGCCGTCGGTTCTGCCTGCCGACATTCATATTTAAGCAAACGATGGTGCGTCGAGCTTACTCGGCAGTACAATGAAGACGCACAAAAAATAGGGAAGAGTGGAGTCGTGTGGTCTTGGTAGAAGAAGAAGCGTACGATAGATATAGGTTTGGATGGCAATTTTACTTGCGTTTTGTTTTTACATGGACTGTAGCCCTACTTAGTGTCGCTTTTGAACTTGTTAGGGGTTAACCTGTTCCCCCCATGACCAAAGTATACAAGTACAAAGTATACAGTATACATAAGGATATAAATTCGTTAGATCGATTTTTTTTTGCCATAATCTTTTTTTGGTCATGTTCGTGTTCGAGGCAGTTGATGCTGGCGCTCTGGCGCTCTTGGACGTGGCCACGAAGACGGAGCTTCCTTTTGACGAGTATATAGTGGTCGCTGGACGTGTGCAAGGCTCTCGTCAGCTCACGTGTCTCGGCGGTCGTGTCAAGCGTGACGGGAAGCGCCGTCTGCTGATCGTTCCATTGGCTCAGTCTCAAGATACTTCGACGCCAAGCGTGCAGGTGCTGGATGTGGGTGAAGTAGCTGTCAATTTCGTACAAGAAGTGAGAGCTTGTTTCCCTACACTAGTGAAGAAAAATCCATTGGCGCAGCCGATGGAGGACAGCGATTCAGACGAGGAAGAGAAGGAAGCACACAAGAAGCAGAAGCACGACCATGAAGGTGCAAGTGCTGAAGCTGCAAAGGCTCAACAATTGAAGGCTGAGGCCGTTCAATACATGGGTCAGATTAGAGTTAAGGTGCTCCCGGCGCTGGACCAACTCTTCACTGCCTTCCATGTTGCAGACCCCGCTAATGTCCTGACGTCGCTGAGTAACGATCCGTCGGTGCCCAAGAATTGTCAATTGCTCTGTATGGACTGCCCTCCTCTCGGCACTATGGACGATGGAGCACATACCGATATACCACATGCATTTTCGTCGTCTACTGCTGAGACAGAGCCGCTGAATTTTGGTGTTTTGTTCTCTGAAGTGGCTACAAGCAAGGAGAAGCAGCAGTTTTTACACATTCCTGTTCCTCGCTCGCCCCCACTACCTACGCCGGGAGCTCTAGCTGACGACTACGTGCAAGAAAGTTTCCAAGACGCGACGGTGCTGACGTTTGGTGCAAAACGTGAGGCTACAGCGCATGGCGCCGGAAAGACGTGTGAAGAAATGATCAAGAACATCCGCATGCGTCATGCTTCGGGCACTTTCTGCACGCTCGTACAGCCAACAAAGACCTGGATGCAAGTGGCTGATGATCACAAGGCATTCCTTCCACAAGTGTGCGAGCTTCAAGGCGAGTTGCGTCTGCGTCGTCTAATGGGCAACGCTCCGTGTGGAGTCGCCGTGGAGTTGTTGCTAGAAAACTAAGCAAGACACCGCGCTCGTGACCTGCAGCTCGACACAGTATATAAGATGAAACAGATCGGCTCGTTTTTGATTAAACGTACATTTGGAATGCTTGCTACAGACACCCTTACTGGAGACTTCCACTCAGGCACATCCAGTAGTCATTCTCCTTGAGGATTGATCCATCCTCGTTGTTCGTCGCGCGAGGTGTCCTAGCTCCACGTGGGTTCTTCTCTGATCGCCAAAGCCACTTGGCCGGCATCAACTCATCCAGCACGTCTTCGTCATCTCCTGCTTCGTGCTCGTTGTACGACGTGACCAGCAACGGCACGCGGACCTCATTTAGCACAAGTCTGATAGCCGGCAGCCACTCGTCGTAACCCCAGATACCGGCATTGAAGCACACCGCAAGGTCCGGTTCGCAGTACAGCGTCTTGTCTTCGAAGTACGCTTCGAACCCGCCCACGAAGTAAGTAATGTCGACCTGGCACGATTCTTCATTCGCTTCGCTGTATTTCTGCGAGAACTGAGTGCGGTGGAGCTTCCTGGACAGATTAGGCCCCACTAGCACCAGCTTGAGCGACGATAAGTGCGTTGCATTGGCCACATGCTGCGTGAAGCTGCGGAAAACATCGAATGTCTCCGTCCCGGTGTTGCCCTCGCGGTGGTCAGCGCCCAGTAAGTGGATCGTCAGCGTTTTCTTGGAGCTGAAGGCGACGTCGCTGCTGTGTGCGTCTTCGAGACGCTTAATCCATGCAACCAGCGTTAATGCGCGAGTCTCGCGGGCGCTAGTGAACGTCATAGCGGAAATGACCGGTGGTCCTGGCAGAGTATTACAGTCGAACAATTTTACTTTAAGCAGGCGGACAATATTAATATGTCAAATTAATTGTGTAATAAGATACAAATTTGACCTAAACTTTCGTTTAGTATCTTTAAATATTGTAGGCTATCCATTTATAGAGGTTTAAGGAGTATGACTATGTCAGTGACAGGCCGTCATCACGAACATCTGTTTGGTGTTGATAGAACTTCAGAAAATCAGCTTGGCGATCGTACACACGAGCCCGAACGTATTTTGTATTCGTCGTCGCTGTGGATAGAGTAGAGAGCGAGGTGCGCGATGCTGTCGACCGAGACGACGTGGATGGACACGGGCAGCTACCCGCACCGCTACCTCTACGTAGCATTCGCCATCTTCCAGTGCTTTCTGGGCGCTGGGATCATTTTCGGCTGGTATAGGCGACGTTTGAGCTAGAATTCCCAATGGGAGAAAACTGGTAATTGTACAAGCAGTATTGTATTGATGTTTGCAATGGCGTTTGATGCTGTAGGACGTCGTTGGTGCCCATGCTGGAGAAAGAACGAATATACAACGAGCTGTGCATGACTAGAGATACAAGTACGTGGCGGTATTTTGGTTTTGGGAGTATGATGTATTTCATTTAAAGGATGCGTTTGTGGTACAGTTTGCGCAGCGCAGAGCGACCGTCTCCAGTACGCTTTCACGATGGCAGTCTCCAGTAGTATGTGGTCGAATCTGCTGCTTGGCCTCGTATTCGACAAGTAAATGGCAAAGATACTAAATATGTGAAAGGGATGCTAAAGCTTTCTCTGACGCAGATTTGGCCCCCGCGTAACGAAGTCTATTTCGCTGGTGCTGTTGATCATTGGCGCTTTGCTGATGGGAAACGCACATTACAGGTTGGTTAGATACCGTTTCGTGGGTCTTTGGTGCAAGAGTATCATTTCTGACGATGCTGATTCATCAGAGAAAATGCGGAAGACCACGACTTGCTGCTCTACGGAATGGTGCTGGTGGGATTCTCGGGCCCGGGCATTCAGCTGTCTGGCATTCACATGTCTAATCTCTTTCCGGAGGCGACGGCACTTGTTGCGTGCTTTATCGTCGGGGGTCTTCAATTGAGTTTCCTGATCTTCACGCTGTTCGACGTCGCGTATATGCACGCCGGGATGTCCATGGCAGCAGTCTTCGAGGTGTATGCGGGGGTGCTATTCCTCTCACTCATCGGTACACTGCTTACGGAGCCAGACACGCCGTTTGAGGTCGTCCCTAGTGAAGAGCACGAGCTACTGTCGCCCATGCGCTTGCCGTCCGTGTTCAAGGAGGAGGAAGCGTCGCTTCTAATGTCGACACCCGAGCTGGAGAAGTTCCGGAGACGTCGTCGCTTGCCGACCGACGAGGTATTCTTCGATGGAGATCTCCACAACCGCTCGTTCCGGACGCAGGTGCTGTCCAGGCCGTTCTTGCTCATAGTCTTCTACTTCTCCATCCTGTCGGTCTGGTGCAACTTCTTCCTTGGTAGCATTACGGGAATGCTACGGTGGAAAGGTTTTCCAGAGAGCGAAGTGGCCAGTCTACTTGCAAAGCTGTCCGTCGTACTCCCTGGCAGCGTAGTGTTCATCCCGTTCGTCGGGTATCTGCTGGAAAAATGTGGCTACACATACTCTTCGTTGTTGTGCACGGTGACAGCGCTGTGTTTTACGGTGATGTTGAGCAGCACGTCGACCGGGTGGATCCTTGCGGGCTTCGTGACCTACGCTTTCTTCCGGACCATTATGTTTCCGCTGCTCTTCGCGTACCTCGGACACCGCTTTGGCTTCCAGCACTTCGGGGCGTTATCGGGTATCGCTTTTTGCATTGGTGGCGTTGTGGGACTGCTGCAGACTCCGATCGCAGCAATCGGAGACTTCCAGATCATCGCTTATGTTCAGGTTTGTGACGTGGTTTGCTTCTGATTCTGGTCCGACAGGATCGGCACCACTTTCGGTGGACTAACATTTGTGTGGCTCTGTGGTTCGTCTACTGCTTGTATCGGATCCGTTAGTTCGGCTCACTACTGCTGACCCTCGTTGCACCCTACTTCGAGTGGCAGCGTGACGGCTACTATTAGAGCAACGTGGCGGTGCCAGTGCCCCTCCAAGTTACAGGACAGGCGGCATGTGTAACGGACCAATTCTGATCGTGTCTCTCGACTCGAGGTTCAGCGCCGTTGACCACTTTAGTGCTGGCGTAAAATGCTTCCAGGCGTGAGGAACGCACGCACGGCGTTTCTCAAGCTCACCGTCGAGTTGCCGCTCGCACACTCAACTTGCCCTTCTTGTTGGGTAGCCACTTGTCTCCACGACCTGGCGATACACTCCCAGCTCGGCAAGAAACCGTTAATCGGGGTATATAGAAAATAAAACCTTGACTCTGGATTTCTAATATGGAGATGGGTATGATCTCGTTTTACTGGATCTCTGAATCTTGTTCTTTGTATGGGAACAAGCTCCCACTCACCCTTTATTAGGAGATGATACTCTCGTAATCCCCACCCCTCGGAAGGAGCTGATTCTTCTTCTGGCCGCTAATCAGATGGTGAAACCACAAGAAGAAAAACACGCGGATGAAACCTTCTACAATACATAATTTGACTTTCACAGTAATCTAATCAATACTGGGTATAGAAGTTACTTTATATCTTTGTAGTAACTCAGTATCTTTTATTGAAAAACTCAATGTCATCGCAATAGAGAGTGTTTAAAATTATTAGTATAATTTTTAACAGAGCCAACTGCACCCTGCTACCAGGCACAAATCATCTTGCGCCGCGCTCCCCCAATCGTCCTCGCATTAAGCCATTCGCCGCGTGACGACTTTCGAGCGCCCGCCTCCCGCTCCGCCCCGATGTCGCTCTTCTCGCTCCCCAACGTCCTGCGGCGCAGTGTACCGTCCGATGGCAGCGACAACGCGCCGGCCGTGCGCCCCTCCGTCGTGAGCACTAGCAACCTCAACGCGCAGCTCCTGGAGGAGGCCAAGCACGTGGACCAGCACTTGTTCTTCGGGCCCCAGCAGACCGTCTTCGAGGGCGAGCGCCAGCGCGTGATCCATGGTGAGCGTAAGATCCAGAAGAACAACAAGCGCTTCTGGCTCATGTCCGAGCCGCTCAGCATGGAGAGGGACAGCACCACGTCGCTCATCGGCTTCCCCACAGAGCAGGCCCGGTCTGGCGGCATCGGCTCGAAAATGTCGGCTGCCACTCGTTTTATTGGCCAAAAGGTGGCGTCGATGAAGTTTCCCCCGTCCCATGTGAACGAAGACTCGTTCTGTGATGGCTGTGGCATGGACCCCATCGTGGGGAACATGTACTCGTGCTCCAAGTGCGTCAATTACCACCTGTGTGAGAGTTGCTACCAATTGGGCATCCACGGCTTCGAGGACTCCAAGCTGTTGCTGGATGTTCGTGAGGATTTTGCCCTCCGTAAGGTCATGGAGGATTCCAAGAACAAAGTGCCTGAGGAAGTCTTTACGGTGCTGCTCAAGACCGTGTGCCGTGGACAAGTGGACAAGTTTAACTTCCTAGCCAAGTGGATCACGGCCGTTGTGGTCGGCCAGCCCATTAACACGCTGGAGGTGCGCGGTATTGAGATCCCGCACCTCGACGCAGAGACGCGTGGTACGCTCGTGCAGTTGCTCACCCCCGTGCTCGCTGACCGCACGGACCTGGAGGTGTGCATGGAATGGTTCTGCCCGGTACGTCCTGAGTTTTTTTTTTGTTCTTCACGTGTTCGCAGAATTTTGGGCTGATTTTCGTGTGATTACTATTGTGGCGTTATAGGATGCCGACAACATGGACCTTCCTGGTGTGCAGCGCCGCAAGGAGACCATTCGTATCTGGGTGGCCACTGACAAGGACCAGAAGTCCCCATTCGCGATGAAGGAAGGTCTTAAAGATGAAGACACGGAATCTGACATGTCCCCTACTAGCGCGAACGGAGATGTCATTGGCTCGCCTGGACCAGGCAGTCCTATCTCAGAGTCGCCCTGCGTGACGCCCCCTCCGTCCCCTTCGGGAATCCGCCGCAAATCGACGGGAGCTACGTCAATGACTTCAGAGTCCTCTTCGCAGGTCTCTCCGCCGCGTCTTGATGCTCTGGCATTGGCCGACAAGGTCGCTGAATACAGTTACGAGGACGACGACGAAGACTACATGTCGGACTCGGTTAAAAGCGATATTGAGCCCCGGAAAGTGGCCAGTTTGTCCCCCTCATCCGGTCAGAGATCGGAGGGCATTCAGATGTAAGAAGACCGAGGAGAAGATCGAGAGACTAGCGAACGCGCCGTGGCCGTGATTGAGTTGCAGATCCTAGGCAACCGTAGACACCGTAAAGGGTCACGTCGTGCGCGAGCTTCTCGAGCTTCCTCATTTTGTTATTTTCATTTTCGCTTTACTCGAAATGTAAAAGGAGATTGCATTATTATATCGTGCTCATGTTTGCGTCCATGCAAGTCAACAGTTGGAAAGATGTTAATTATCCATTCGTTTCTTCCGAAAGGAAACCAAGCTCATTAACTACTGACATCGTGCGCTTTTGACGGCACGATTTCATCCTAGTTCTTAGCACGGTAGAAAGCGAGGTACGCCATGTGCCAGTCACCTCCACCCTTGAGTTTCATGATATCCTCTGTCTTGCACGGGGACACATCGTCATCGTCGTAGCAGTACCAGTCGTCTGTCATTATATAGGCAACGATATCGTTAGTTGCTCCGCTTTCTTATAAAGTTTAGTAGTCGTGCTACAGTACCTCCTTCGTGACGCACCCAAGCCATATAGTGACCAGAGTCAGCCGAGCGACCCTTGTGCGTCAAAATTGCGTAGAGCTCGTAATTTCCCTACAAACGAGAAAAAAACATCACTTAAAAAAAGCAATAAAGAATCATAAAAGACTTCCAACGTACTTGGAAATCGATGGGGAGCTCAATGCCAGGAGACTTGGCTCCCATGGACAGCGCGCGAGCAGTCTCGAGAGCAGCCCTGTCTTCCTCAGAGAGGCCGTCCATGGCATCATCCTCATCGGCCTCTTTCTTCTCTTCAGCAGCATCGGCCGGCTTCTACAAAGGGAATAGCAACACTAAAAGTAAGTTTTGTGGCACATAATCTAGCGATAGAATCGATGAACGTACGTCTTTGAACTCGTTCAAAATCTTCTCCGCATTCCTGTCGCGAGAGATCTTCATTGTAGCCTTCAGCTCGTCCGAGCAAAAGTCATAGACGTCCAGGGTCGTCGGGAAGCTGATGGGCTGCAAAATACAAATTAAACAATGTCATTAGCAAAAGGGGGTTATAGCTGCAAACAGCAAAATAGATACCCGCAGCATCTTGCACTTGACACCAGTGTGGTCACGGCTCTCAGGCGTTGCCTTCCAGTAGAAGCGCATGAACTGCACGCAAAGATACTTCGGAAGGCGATTTATCCGCATGGTCTTCTTCCACACGGCGTTGGTGCCCTTCACCTCGGAGTGTTTTTCGATAGTTCCTTCCAGTCCCTAATCACACACAAATATTAACTACGCTTCAATCTCAAGATAACCTTACAATGCCACTTACAATCTTGATGCCTTCGGACAGGTGGTTCGTGTCAATGGTAATGTTGCACACGAGCTTGAGCGCCTTCTCCTTCTTGATGACAGGCGGCTCCATGTCGGTCTCAGTACATTCAAGCTTCTCATCCATCTCCAGTCCGAACAGCGCATCCACCATATTACCCGTGGGTCCAAGAGACTTCAGTCCTCCCGCAGGTTGCGTCAACGTCTGCTGCAGAGTGGAGAATAGCGTGGAAAGGAACTCCTCACTGTCCTGCTGCATGTATCCTCCGCTGCGGGGCGACTGCTGTGCGAACTGCGGGTAAGCGCGACGCAACACAGTCACGAACATGGAGGGGGTGATGCTGTCCACACTACCATCCAGTTGCCCGTACATGTCCTTGAGTGCAGTGGTGAAGTTATTGGCCAGATCAGCCGAAACCCCTCCTGCCTGAGCTGTCAGAGCCTGACGAAGCTCCTTAACTGGACGAAGACATTGCAGTGTAGCGTTCATGTAGCACGTGTTGCCCAGATTCACGAGACCCGCAGGGTAAACAGTGCCTGTGGCAGCGATGTCTTTCGTGGTCATATCTTCAATGAAGACGATGGGTTCCTTGGGCTTTTGCACCACCTCGGCCGAGCCCATGAGCATGATGCCAGTGCCATCTACCAGTTTGTCCAGCGCCGACAGATCCACGTCATCCTTGAGCATTCCCTTCCAGGCCTTAGACATGAGCTTCTGGCGCTCCACTGGGACTGACGTGAGGTCGTAGAGCTGCGCCTTGAGCACGGCGACGGGCGCGTTCTTGTCAACCACCACGTCATTGAACACCTGCTTGCCCCACTTGACGCTTACTTTAGCCGTCATAGTTGTTGCTGCTGTAGTTTAATCCAGGTCTTGGGGTAATGGGGGGCTTGAAGAGCGATACGTGTAATAGATCGCAGTTTCGAGAAGGTTCGACTCAATTGGCAGAAAATCAGAAATTATGATTCGACAAAATCATGATTACGAAATTAAATTCTCAATAGACATGGCTACAGTGATGTTTGAAGTTTCTATTTTTCTTCCTTCAATTTTGATGCCTTAAAAAATTAGCTGGAGCGGTATTTGGATGTGGTTAGAATGACAGTGTCGCGAAGCACAGCGTCGCCTTCCGCTTGGTCCTCAAACCACTGCATGCTCGCGTGTGTGCGGTTCACCACATTAAGCAGAGAGAAACCGTAATCGGCTTGTCGGAAGGCGGACCACTCCGGCTGTGGATCGAAGTACGTTGGTGCCAGACCTTCCCGGTTGCCGGCATCACCGAGGACCATATAGACTGGAGCATCTTCGATAACCTTCTCCTTGTACACTGGGTGACTGCGTTCGTAAGCGTGAACGTGTCCTGCAACCACAACATCCACTTTGTTCCGGTATAGAATATCCTCCATGTTCTTCTTCATGGCCATGTGCGGCTCCAGGCCCTGGTGCGCAGTATTGCTGTTATACCATGGACCGTGCATGATCACTGCCAGCCACGGAGTTACGCTACGGTCGACACGCTGGAACTCCTGCAGGACCCATTCGTATTGTAGTGATGTGGTAGTGGAATCGACGTACGGAGTCAAAATGATGAAGTGGACGAGACCCACGCGAAATCCATAGTACAAGTTGCGGCGCTGGAGGGGGTTCTCACGCTCATACGGCATGCGGAATCGCGTCTGGTACGCAACGAATTCGCTCACATCAGGTTGGCAAGGGCGCTCAACCTCGTGGTTTCCAGCTGAAATCATCCAGGGCATTCGGGCGACCAAAGGTTCGACGAGTTTACCCCATCGATCCCACCGGTACTGCTCACTATCAGCGTATGAGAGATCACCAGCGCAAATGATGGCGCTCAATTTCGAGTGATAACCAGTGAGGTGGCGAATAGTCTGCTCCGAGTACTCGGTTTGTCTGCAAAAATGACATACCCGTTAGAAAGGAGAGCTACAGAACTCAAAGAGAAGCATTCTAAAAGCTTACCCAAGGTCTCCAATTACACCAAACGACTGAGGAACGTCACTGCCAACGGAAACAGCCGTCTTAAACGAGTACACAGTACTCCAACCACCAGCTTCATCACCGCATTGATCTGTAACAAGGAAATCGAACGTCAATCCTCCACCTTCGTCACTCTTTCAAGAAATTACCACGTACAGTAGTAAGTTGTAGCGGGCTCCAGTAAATTACCCGGGATGGTCACGTGGTGTATCCATGGCGATGTATACGCGCAAAAGTCATACTGCTCGCATGGCTCTTCAGCCTGCTGCACCGCCGACAGATCGTTCTTTGACAGTCCGTAGCGCACCGAGGACGTTGCTGTCTTCGCGTCTGTTGCCCATGAGATCGTCATGCCCAGCCGCGTCTCAGATTCCACTGCAATTGATGTCCTAATAGCTGAATAAGCCTTGACTGTAACCTCCCCAGCTAAGGCGACGTGGATCTGCGAGGGCGTTGCAGTCCCCGTTGATGGCGCTGCGAACACCGAAGTCGAGCCCTTCACGCTCACATCGTAAACAGGTACTCGGGCCAGGTTGACCAACACGAAAGCCGAGGTGAAGAGAAGAACGGAGACGCTGAGGGCCGCCATCTTGCCGCGTGTCGAGTAACGTCCCGGCGGTGTCGGGTTAACTTCGAGGAGAGAGCCGTTAGAGCTCTTTCTTCCTGTGTTGGTGGCGCAACTGTGGCTTGAGTTGGAGCGTGGGCGAATTGCTGAGCCGTATGTGGCTAGTACCACCAATTCAGATGCAACTGCGGACTTCATCTTGTGAAACAATAAATGAGCTCATGCTATAACATTGAACAAGAATCAAGGGAGTAGGCTAGATTCATCATGCTCAGGGCCCAAGGAAGCAAGACAAGACCACAGTGCGAATCTTCGTCCTATGGAACAGAGCACAGATGGGATGAATATCCGAATCTTGACATGCGCGAAAGCTTAACCCTATCGAAATGTTACCAAAAAGATACATGGGTACCTTTTCCTCTGCAATACTAAAATCAAGATAACTAACGTCATATTTTCGGCTGCCTTCGAACAGTCGCTGAAGTTCCGACCCATCAAGGGCGTGGAATTGCCGTACGAAACTGTGTACATCGAGGTGCATGTATTGCACGGTGCAATTTGCACCCCTGGGACGAACCGAACCGGAACCACTGTTCTACTGTTTTTTTTTCGGAACCGTTGGAGGCCAGGATTATAATTATGGAAATGGACATGATTGGAATCATGGAAGCATCCATGATTGTAAATTAAATTTCTTACCGATTCGGCTATTTCCGAAGGGGAGAGACGCTAAATATAATCCTCATTTTCTTTTTTGCTGGTAGGGGGAGCACAACTTCTTGAGTCCAGGTGCGAGGCTCGCTACATGAGCGCTAGAGCGAGGCTGATCCCTACAGGTGAGTGATTCAGGAGCGCCTGGTTGTTGGCGGTCCACACAGACGACAAGGTAAACTGGTGGGCATTCGTGACGCAAGTTGGAGGGTTTGTTGAGCGTAATGCTGGTTTTGTGATGATGCCAATAGAACTCTCAAAGTGCTTAGACGTCTGAAAGCGAATCAAGTCATGAGGTGTTCTTCTTCCTCGTGTGTGCTCAAACAAACGCCGTGAATTCAAGTACGACATCTTGTAGCATTAA